>RJWM01004916.1:0-97674 GCA_004363535.1 Dasyprocta punctata | reverse complement strand
GTTTTGTCATTTTCTTCTGGAATCTATGTACCTCTGTGTCCTGCGCAGCTGACCGGCGTTCCCCTGAGGTTCGCGCTGACTCTTGCGGCGTGCAGGATCGCAGGACCCGGTAGGCTGGGTCCTGTGCGCAGCAAGGAAGGGCGGCCTCCTGGGTCGTGCAGGTGGAGTCTCCTCCTTTACTGGGTGGGGGCCAAGGCCTCCCGGTCCCAGGGAGCTGTGCTGGGCACCGCGAGGGACACGGACCCGACCCTGGTTCTGTCGGCAAGCTCGGCCCAACAGCTATGCCTGCAGGGCAGGCCCGGGCAGGTCCCAGGCCTACAGTGCTGGGAGCAACCCTGCTGGGCGGCGCAGTCTGCACAGGAGCTGTGGGATGGCAGACGCTCGAGCGTAGCCGCGCGGCTGAAGAATGGAGCTGCCTTGCGCTCTGCACTCTGGTGGGGGAGGGCCCAAGCTCTCCAGTTCCCTGCAGCTATGTTGCTCAATTCCCTGGTGAGCAGCTCTGGGTTCCTGGGCTGATTTGGGCTGGGCTGCCTACCTCTGTGTCCTGCGCGGCTGGTCGGCGTTTCCCTGAGGTTCGCGGCGTGCAGGATTGCGGGACGCAGTGGGCTGTGTCCCGTGCACAGCAAGGAAGGGCGGCCTCCCGGGGCGTGCAGGTGGAGTCTCCTTTACTGGGTGGGGGCCAAGGCCTCCCGGTCCCAGGGAGCTGTGCTGGGCACCGCGCGGGACGCGGACCCGACCCTGGTTCTGTCGGCAAGCTCGGCCCAACAGCTATGCCTGCGGGGCCTCCAATTTATTCTTAAATGCCTTATAATTTCAGTGAAAGTTTCTAGCTTTTACTAATTTCAATAGGGAAATTTTTCATGTCAAAATACTTCTCATAAATTAATGCATTTTTCCAAGTCTTCTAATAAACCTAGTTGCTTTAAAACAGAATAAGATGTTTTGAAACTTGAGTATGACATCAATGTTTCCAAATGTAAGCATAAAGTCCATAAGAAAGCAACGTTCCCAGCCCCATACATCCACGGCAGTCATGTGAATATCCCATTTTCCTTTGAAGAACAGGAATGCCTTACAGTTCAAATGGCGGGAGCCAGGCAAGACCTCAGGCTACCAATGCACTTGTAAAATGGATAAAATTCCAATTGTATTTTAAGAGTCCATCTTCGCCAGAGATGTAAATGTGTTGGAAGAGCGCTTCAACTTTTCTTTAGTGGCATCCTTAGTCTCCAGTTAGAAAAACAGATGTGGGACAGCAGAGCTCCTTAAACAGTACAGACTCGATCTCCAAAGAATGGAGAAATCATCCTCCCTCATGATGAATACCAGAATATAAACTGCCACTTTCACAAAGGACAATTTTCAGAATAAAGAGCATTATGCTAGATTGACAAAGAATATATTTATAACTCTCTAGTCAGAAACTTATGCAAATAATATTTTTGAGTTAAATGTCATTAAGAATTATATTTTCTTTTAACTAAATTCCATGTTATACCAAACAGTAATTGTGGCAGATTTCTATTATTAACTATTATAGTGCTTTTGTTTATTGAAGTACATATTAATAAAAATTGATATATTACCCAGACCTTCAGATTTCAAATATAACTGAAGAAAATCATTATAAGCAAAATAAACAGATATCTTCTACAGAAATATGAGTTAGTTTAGTAAAAAAAAAGTAATGTTAGTGCAATTAAGTCACCTCTGATTAATATATACATTTTCATGTATGTGGAAATAAATTTACATTCAAGAATATGTTCATAGCAAACAAATATAGAATTTATTCAATAAGAAATAGCAAAATAATTCCAGTGAGTGGAAAATAAAATAACTTCAACCATATATTATTTATCATGTACATGTTCCAAGATACCCAGAATTTAAATAGAAAATTCATAGAACATCTTACTCAAGTACTTCTTAGGAAAACCAACCAAAAAAACTGGTACACTAACTAAAAAGAGTGTGTATATACATCCATGTTTGACCTGTGTGCAAAAGCTGAAAGAGACAGAGGAAATTAAAAGTTTCAAAAATTTCTGGAAGATATATTAGTACTTAAAATACCTGCCAAATAAGAAGAGCTTGTGGTATTTCTAATACTGAAATAAGTTTCTGAATGTCAAATACCACAAGAATGTAACCAGTCTCCTTTGAGCGTTTACATCTAGTTTTAAATTAAAGCAGAAGATGGTCTGCCAAGGACCCTTCCAACCCCATCTATATTCTCTCTTCCTTTATGAAGTCTAAACTTCAAGGCGATGATCACATACAAACACACTGCAAGTGAGCTGGGGTTCCTGACTGCAATGTTTTAGCCAAAGGAAAGGAGGAATTCTAAACATACCTGATCTCTTTGGGCATGAGCATTATTTTCTATGCCAGACAAGAGAAGTATGACCTTTGAAATCAAAGCTAAGCCTAACAAAGAACTCTTAACAGATAAACTGAATACATGAGACTCCTCAACAAAGATGGTACTTTAAACCTTTACACATGACACATGAAAATGATAAAGTGTTTTATTTAAATTTGGTCTTTCTCCATCTTTTCTGAGTCCTGAAAAGTCATCAAGTCATCACTTGTGCAAACCTTGGAATCCCTTTCTTCACACAACAGGCACATATTCAGCATCATATGTCAAAATAATGTTACCAACAGAGCATAAAAATTCAAGCAGTAGATACACTTCACATGAAACTGGCTCTATGCATTATGTGGTCTGTCCCAATAAAATGCAAACATTAAAATGCCAATTTAGCAGGCACAGTGCTGTTATGAATCCACACAGCTAATTTCTATACTCATTATATGTATCCACAAGGAGGAAGCAAAGGACAAAGACTTTTTTTTTTTTTAAATAAGTAGTAACTTCAAAATGACACACAACCAGACATCAGCATTTGAAAGCTAAGTTGAATAGGGCTGGCCTTCACACACATAAAAACAGGTTTGTTTTCAGAATATAAAATTAAAAAGTAATGCCAGTGTTAGTATTGCTTTTATATTTATGATTAATTACTAACATTACAATTCCTAAAAGGAAAGAGATGGATCCAACAGTGATGTAAGCAATCCCAAAAAATGGATTTTTTCCTCCTATCCATGAAATAGTACTCAAGATTATCCGTTTTCGTCCATCGAAAGAATGTACAGGGTAATTGTATGTGACGTTCAAATAGTATCGTCCAGCTGGTAACGTTGGCTGTAAATCATTTTTCTGTTCTATAAGACGATACAACTTACGAAAAGTAGGCAATGCTGCAGTACGCATCCAAACAATAAAATCCTCGTTGATGAATCCATTATTATCATCTTCGGAATCCAGCATATATACTGGTTTATGCCAGTTTAGTGGCTTTGTTGTGCCTTTAAATCGTTCCTCCAGGCTTCCTTCTCCAGGAGGATTTCTAAATTTCACATTTTTATCTGACCACCAAGCAATACCTTTCTTTTTCAAAGGAATTGGTACAGGTGTAGGATCAGATTCATTGGAGACCCAATACAGCTCTAATGTATCGTTAAACAAGCTGTTGGCAATTGCTCCACAAGGAGCAATTGGTTTGTCTTCACTTCTTCGGTAAGGCTCACATTCCCTACTGGGATTAAGCAAAGCCCTAGTATCCCCACTTAGCTGCTTGTCATCGCGAGATTTCACATAATGACGATGATTTTGATAGAAATTAGACAGTCCATAATACATATACACATTGCCCTCGAATGCCTCTTCCAGGGTGAAGTTAAGGGTACAAATGCAAGGTGTCACAGCCGGAGACAAACACTTATTGCAGGGACTGGAAAGCTCAGTTCCGGTGTAATCAATCTCAATCTCTTGGACGTTGTTGGAAGTGACTAAAATGCCGATGCCAATGGGGATGAAGAGGAGGCCAATGATGAAAAAGGAAGGCATCACAGTGCCTGCAGTAAGGATGGGCTGCCAGGCGGGAAGCCGTTGCTGTTTGAAGGCTGTGTTGTCTGGCCTCCGGGTCTTAGGGGCGCCCCCGGGAGCCGATGGGGGCCTGCCACGCACTTCAACCCTCACATTGTGGTTAGCTGCCATCAGCCCACAGGTACAGAATATCGATGCCTAGGTGTCCCAACTACACATCCATACAGGAAAGGCCCGGCTGCCACAGGAAGTGCCGAGAGACGTCACTTCCCCTGAGGAACACCAACGACCGGAAGCGGAAGTTGGCTGGAGATGCCAGAAGGAGAGGAAGAGGAGGGCAAAGAAGGAGAAGGCTGAGGGACCAGAGAGGAGGAAGGGGAGAATGTTGAAAAGCTGACCAGTGTCTTCACTGTGTGTGATCACACATCACCTCACCCTCCAGGCACTTTGCTAGATTTGGTTTGTCAACATTTTCTTGAGAATGTTTGCATCTGTGTGCTGTATATTCTTTGGTTTTGATAGAAGGGTGGTGTTGGGCTCCTAGAATGAGTTAGGAAGCTGCATCAGCTTCTATCTTCTGGAAGAAACCGCAGAGAATTGGTATAATTGTTTTTCAGATGTTAAAAGAATTCAACAATGAACCCAATTGGGCCTGGTATTTTATTTGTTTAGAATGTTGTTAATTTTTGCTTCAGTTTCTTCAGTATATTTAGGGCAATTCAGATTGTCTACTTCACTTTTGAGAATTTTGACGGATGCTGTCTCTTAAGAATCTAGGCCAGTTCTTGAAGTTATCAGATATGGGCATACTGAGTTTTTTATGCCAGCTATACCTTTATTATTCTTTCAGTGCTCATGGGACCTGCTAGTGATATCCTTCCTTTCATTTCTCACATTAGTATTTGTCTTGTCTCTTTTTATCTTGGTTTGGCTAGAGGCTCATAGATTTCATTGATCTCTTCAAAGAACCAGCATTTAGTTTGATTTACTTTCTGTATTCATTTACTGTTTTAAATTTGATTAATTTCTGTTGTTTTTAAAAATTATTTTTTCTTATGATTTTAATTTCAATTGGCCTTTTTCTAGATTCCAAGGTAGAAACTTCAATCATTGATTTTAGGTCTTTTCTTCTTTTCTAGTATGTGTATTCATTGCTATATTTGTCCTGTAAGCACTGTTTTTGCACATTCCACAAATTTTGATGATATATTTTCATTTAGCTCAAAATAAATTTAAATTTTTCTTGAGATTTCCTCTTTGACTCATTTGGAGTGTTTTATTTAAAAGTGTTTTATTTAATCTTCATGTATTTAAGGGTTCCACAGTTACCTGTTATTTATTTCTAGTTTAATTCTATTCTGGTCTAAGAGCAGAATAGAAATTGTATGAAGAATGTGTCTTTTGCTATTGTTGGGTAAAGTAGTCTTATAGATGTTAATTATTTGCAGTTGATTGATGGTATTACTGAACTGAACTCTGTCATTTTTGATTTTCTATCTGCCAGATCTGTCATTTTTGATTGTGAGTAGTTGAAAACTTCAGTTATAATAAGGAATTCATCTGTTGCTTACATTTTTATCAGTTTTTGCCTAATTATTTTGATGGTCTGTTTTGAAGTGTACACACATTAAAGACTGTTGCATCTTCTTGGACAATTAATTGATCTTTTATCATTATATAATACCCCTCTTTATGATAACCATCTTTGTTTTTGTATAGCTACTTCTGATTTCTTTTTATTTGTGATAATATGGCTTGTGTGTTATCTATCTCCACCTATTTACCTTTATGTATATGTGTTTGTAATTAAAGTGAATTTCTTATAAATCATATGTAGTTAAAACTTCAAAAATTCACTTGAATAATCTCTGTCTTTTAATTGGTGTGTTTAGAAGATTGATGTTCAACGTGATTATAGTATAGTTGGATTATTATTTACCATGTTAGCTATAATTTTCTGTTTGTTGCCCTAGTTTTATACCTACCTTTTCCCTCTACCATTTTTTGCCTTCTGGTTTTAGTTGAGCATTTATATGATTTAATTTTCCTTCCTTTCTTAGTGTATTGGTTAATGTCAGTAATACTTGAAAACCTTTTTAATTTACCTACATTTGCAATATACATTTACAACTAATCCAAGCCAACTTTCAAATAACACTAGACTATGGCCATACCACCCTGAATACACCTGATCTCATCAAATAACACTATACTGCTTCATGTGTAATGCAAAAACTATATTAAGAGCAAAAAACACTGATTCTTTTCTTCTATCCTTTTTATCATTTATGTCATTAATTTTACTTGTATATGAGCATCCATAAGTATATAGAAATTTATAACATAATTGGGTGCACTGTTTGTATTATCTTAAATAAACTTGTCTGTTAGGTAATTTTCAGAATATGAAAAGTAAAAGTTATTTTACCTTCAATTATTTGATCTTTAATATTCTTTTATTATGGATGTATGAATTTCTGACATATTATTTTTCTCTTCTTTAATGAATTTCTCATAGTGTATTTTGCAATGCAGTTATATTGACAATAATTTCCTTTAATGTTTGTCTGAGGAGGTCTCTAGTTCTCCTTCACTTTTGAAGGATAATTTGGCAGTATGTAGAATTCCAGGTTAGTATTTTTATCAACATTTTAAATATTTCACTTACTTGTTCTTGCTTTCATGATTTCCGAGAAGTTGGATGTGATTATTATCTTCATCTCTGCAGGTGAAATGACCACCTCCCTGCCCTGTTTCAATGTTTTTTATCTTTAATTTTATGTAGTTTAAAAACGATAGTCTAGGTGCATGGCTTTTTACATATTTGTATTCATTTATCCTGGTTGGTGTTCTCTCACCTCCCCGGCTATGTAATTTACTGTCCAATATTGTTTGGGGAAATTCTTAGTCATTGCTGCTTCAAGTATTTATTTTCTTTCTTTTCCTTCTCATGATAGTCATATTGTGTGTATAGTACATATTTTGAAGTTATCTCACAGTTCTTGGATGTTTAGCCTTTTTAAGTCTTTATTCTCTTTGAGTTTTTGTTTTTTGAAGTTTCTGTTAATATGTCTATGGCCTCAAGCACAGAAATTCTTTCCTCAGTTGTGCCCAGCCTCATTGATTAAGCCTACCAAAGGCATCCTTCATTTTTGTTGCAATGCTTTTGATCTCTAGCACTTCTTTGTGGTTTTCTCTTAAGATTTTGTGCTTCTGCTTACATTACCCAGATGTTTTTGCATGCTGTCTATTCTTAGTATATTAATTATAGTTGTTTTAAATTCTTTGTATGACAATTATGATCTCCTTGCAGGGTCTGATTCTGGTGCTTACTCTGTCTTTCCGAAGTGAGGTTTTTTTTGTTTTTGTTTTTTGCCTGTTAGTATGCCTTGTAGTTTTTTCTCTGATAGCTGGACATGATATATTGTGTAAAAAGAACTGTGGCCAGTTAACCTTCAGTCATATGTGTTAAGGTGTGAGGGAAGGGGAAGTGTTCCACAATCCTACAATGAGGTCTCAGTCTTTTAGTAAGCTTCTTCCTTTGAGAACTTCACAAGTGTTTCTGGTGAATAAAGAAACACTTATTCCCACTTTATTTGGGACAGGGTGACTGGAGGTGTCTAGAGGTGGGTATTTCCCTTTTACATGGAAGGCTAGAGCTGACTGGAGGAGGGTATTTCCCTTCCCCTAGGTCAGTTAGGCTCTGCTAAAACCCCAAAAAGTTAGGCTTTGTTTAACTGGTCTCTCATGAGTGTAGGTCTTATTTGGAAGCATGTGATGCTTTGGCCTATTTCACAATATTTATTTCCCTTGCTCCCTGCTCCAAGCGTGAACGTCTTTGTTCTTTAAGAATCTGTTCAAGGTTCTAGAGCTAATGCCTACAAAGTAGAGGTCCCATGTGACCAGGTTACCAACAAATTTTGTTTTTTTGGTACTGGAGATCGAACTCATGACCTTGTGCTTGCCAAGCAGGTGCTTATACTGCTGAGCTAAATCCCCTGCCCCAAGAGGGACACAGTGGACAAAACATGATGGCGTGAAATTTTGTCTCATTACCCAGGATAGTGTACAATTTAAAATGTAGGAATTGTTTATTTCTGGAATTTTCTAGTTAATATTTTTGAACCTCAATTGATTGTGGATAACAGAACCTGAACAAAGTCAATTTCAGACAAGTGTTGGGGAACGGCTACTATATTAAAGTAGAACTCTGACCTGAAACTTGTAGCAACCACTCTTGGGAAGCTAAACCACAGCACATAGCAACCAGTTCGGAAAGCCAAGTCACAACCTCTGTAAAACCCTGTGATACTGCAAAAGTGGTCCCCAGATGGCAAGGCTCAGTCATAACTGATGGCTTCCCTAATTCCTCTCCATGCTTCCAATGTAAGACCATCCAGAGAAAGCCAAATATGCTCCCCTCACCATCCCTCAGGACAACCCCTTTTAAAAAGTTACTCTGCTCTCAGCCTGCCCATGTGAAGCCTTCCTTTTTCTCCACCCTAAAGCTTTTCCACTCCTCTACCTGCTTTTATGTCCCTGCCAAATGCAAGTGATGGTGGCCAATTTGTTTGCTATAGCAAGCTTTGAATAAATCACTCGGCTTGTTCTTGTTTGGGTGAACCTCAGTTTATTTCTGCCGGATCCTTGTGTGAATTGGTGTTTGTGATTGTCTGGGTGACGCTAGGTGCAGAAACTGTCACTGCAGTCTCGCTGCTTAGAGTGTTTTGCACTAGTACCTGAATGGTTTCTTTACATGCAAATTTTATAATGACAACAAAAAATACTAAGTTCAGATACATGAATTCATACTTCTGTATGAATTATATAAGATAGTCAAACAGGTAGCAAAAATACCACACGTGTGTACACAGAGTAAAGTGAAGGTGTTCTGTGTGTGGTATTAACTTGAGTCCTCCTGCACTGTGGGATCAGTGGAATTGCTAAGTCTTGGTCTTGTGCTGCCTTGGCTCTCTTTTTGCTTTAACCACTTTGGTGTTTCTGGCTGTCTGACTGTGAATCTTCTCAGTTGCCTTCTAACAAAATGCTAGCAATGGCTTTTTCTGTGGTTTGTCTCTCAAGAGTTCCCGTGTTGGAAGCTTGGTCCCCCGCGTAGCAGTGTGAGAGGCAATGCAGATGTTAAGGGGTCTAAGGTCTAGTGGGGAGTTACTTGGCTGTGGATAACGCTGACCCCAGAAGGAACTACTGATGTTCCCTTGGGACTCTCCCAAGAGAGTTATCAGGAAAGAGTGGGCCTGATCGCTGAGCCTCTCCTGCCTTGTGTCTTGCCTGTGCTTCCATCTTGCTGCTGTCTGCCATGAGGTCCTCACTGGGGCTTACACCATGCTCTTTGGACTTCCAGTCTCCAAAACTATGTGCTAAAAAAACCTCTTTTCTCTGTAAGTTACCAGCCTCAGGCATTTTATTATAGTAATGAAAAACAGATGATCACAGCTTCTTTTGTTAAGAATAGTAGTGGTGGTAGGATTATAAAACTGGAAAAACCAACATTAAGAAACTTACTTCTTGCTTTATTTATTAATATTATTTTTTAAATCCCCAATTAACTTTACTTGTGATGGATTCATTGCTATAAACTACCTATATTCCTATACACACTATATATGCATGCACATAAATACCTATATATATCCATATCCATACAGAGAGGGAAGTGAAGCCAATAGGCAAATACTTATTGCTTGCTTTAAATAAAAAAAAAATCTCCCAACTGTGCAGAACCAACAGAAAATATTTCTTCTCTGATCTTGTTCATAAACTTTGAATTTTGAGATTATTCACAAACCTTTTTTTTTTCTTTTTTCTTGTCTTTAGAGCAGAATATATTTATTGGAGAAAGAAAGCTTTTGTTTGAGAAAGAGACAGAAGGAGTCCCGAGTGGGTTGCCAAGGCTGCTGCCATTTTTAGGGTTTTACTAAAGAAAAACCATGAAGTGAGGTGGGTCCAAGGTGGGGAAAAATATGAAATTGCAAGGTAGGCATGAGGTGGGTCAGAACTGTGGTCAACCAATAAGATTATGAGTATCATTGCTCAGGTAAAATTGATAAGATGGGAATCAAATGGGGAAGTGAGTCATGTAGCAAGAAGACATGACTATAGAACAGGGGCTTTTCCTGTAGGGGATTGGGTTAGTGGCTCCTCCTGGTGGCCTCAAGGTGATCCATATCTATTTAGAATATCAATCCCTGATGTTTATCCTTAGGAAGTTTGTGGGTACATTTGTTTTATCTTTTGTCTTGATGTCTGGCCCACAGTGGGAGGTGTCTGTCTCCCCCACAGTTGCAGGGTATCTGGTGTTCTACACTGGCTCCTTCAAGGGCCCAGCCCTATCTGACTGCCTATAATATTTTTGTCTAATTTAGCTGCCTATAGCACTGCCCTCTCTGAAGAAGTACCCCGAACTGCTGTGAGGGAGAAATGGGTGATGACTGACCTGACTTCTTCAGGCTGAAGAGGGTTGTAGTTGTTGATTGGCAGCCAGAGATACTCTGCAGAGGGTCTATCTAAAGGTCTTTGATAGACACCAGGCATTTTTATCTTGGGTAGATGTACAGCTTTAAGTCTGGAGGAGACAAAGGCAAAGAAACAATTAAGTATGCATGGGCCAAAATAATAGAATCAACAGGATAATTATAAGTACAGTTGACAAAAATTTCCACCAAGAAGAGGAAGATAAGGATAGGGTCCAGGAAATTTTAAAGTCTGACATGTCATTGATTTGTTGTCTAATGTCTTGAACAGCTGTTGAGATATCAGCAAAGGTTCAGGAATGTACACACAACATTTAGTTTTTATAATTGCACAAGTACCACCTCTGCTGCTGTTACAATGTCTAATGCCATCCAATTTTGGAGGATGGCCGTCTCACTAATTTTACTTCCTTATTTAGGAGAGAGACCAGCTGTGGGGTCATTTAAGGCCTTTTGGGTGTAGTTAGTTAAGGCCTCAGTGTGTGTCATATAACCACCTCTCTGGACAAGATCTGATGGATCCCAGTAAAAGGAATCTAACGTATTTGTCATTGATTTTATCTGTGTGATTATTTGGGGTTTGGCATCCCCTAGGCAAAAACAAATTTTCTGAGAAGTTAGAGCGTGTGTAGTCAAAGCATGAGCATTATTACTGACAGGCAAGTTTAGAAACTGTTTCTAAAGGATAGCAATTATAATCCATCGGCTCTTAGGCCCCTTTATTAATGGAGTCTGACATTTTGTCATAAGTCCCTCTAACTTTAGTTATAATTATCTTTAAATTTTTGATGACACATGAGAACCATATTAACACATTATTTTGACCAATGAAAATCTCTCTTAAGTTTTTGTACATGAACAACATTATGTACCATATTTGGAAAAACCAGTCTCAGCATCATTTTGATTAGTTGGCAAACTGGGTATATTTTACAGTATTTAGACAGGATAAAATCTCTCCAGGCTGGGCTTTTAGGCATAACTAAAAGGAATGGGTAAAGAGAAAGTTATGCCAGTTACAGTTTAAAACTATTTATTTTTTTGGTAACTGTTTTTATTAGGTATGATGCCTGGAAGGAAGACCAGAGTTGAGAAGGACAGAGAGACATGTGCCAGTGTCCAGCAATGGACTGGTTTTTACCTCTCATCATCCTTACGCAGGGCTCCTCTGTGGAGATGACAGGTAGAGATGACAGTCTGGCCAGGGGGAGGAGGCAGAGTGCCCTGTGGCCCTTCTGACCACCTGGGAACATGAATCTGAGCTCTGGGGCCTGGGGCTCATAGTGCAGTCTCTCTTCCAGTGGCAGCCTTCGCAGGCAGGGGATGAGGGGATGGCTTGGGGGGCCTCCTAAGGCAGTCCTTCTTAAGGTGGCCTGGCTTTCCACAGTAGTAGCAGTTGAGTTTGGTCACTGAGCTCTTCTTGGAGCCCTGAGAATCAGACTTAAGATCTGTTTTTTTTTTTTTTTAAGGCCACAACAAAGGCAGCCACTTTTTGGTCTCTTTGTATTCTTTCTTTGATTTTCTACCAGTCCCCACTATAGAATACTAAGAAGACAATTTTTACTAAAGTATCAAGTGAACTATCTGGAGCAAAAGCTATCTTTTGTAACTTTTTTCCTGTTATCTGAGGTTGACTGCATTACAAACATGTCTCTAAGTAAAATCTGTCCTTCGATTGAATCAGGAGCTATGGACGTATGTTTTACCAGAGCCTCTAGTAATTGATTTAAGAAAGCAGAGGGGCTTTTATCTTTCTCCTGAAAAACAGCTGACAATCTAAAATAACTAGGGATTTTGTTTTTGTCCTTCTTAGACCTTCAACAATTCACACTTGAAAATGTCTCCTGCTCAATTTCTCATCTTGTTGCTAAGCCAGTAGGGTTCTTGAATAGGGACTGCTTGTATCCCAGTGGGAACTGGTAGTTTCGCTGGTTGTTGATCTTCTGGCTGTCTAAAATTAATAATATGATATTCATCCCCACATGCAATAGCAGCTTATAATGCTGCTCGTCTCTCACTAGAAGTCAATGTTTGATTTAAGAGTAACTTTACATCTTTGCAACATAGTTTATAGGTTTGAGTAAATCCTCCAAAGACCTCAATGTACTTATCAGGGTCATCTGAAAATTTTTCTAGTTCAAGCTTGATTTATGTCACTGAGAGAAAGACATATGACTGGGGCTAGTCTCATGTAGATTATCATTGACTGAAAAGCTTAGGGAGAATTTTTTTTTAGTTTACTAGCAGAGCAGTAAGTTTGATAGATAAGTGGAGATTTTTCTGTGCTCAGGAGCCAGTTTCCACTCATGAGTCTTTGAGTATCCACCAGAGAGTAGTCCTGGCCATGACCCCTCAACTGTTCTCAGTTTCTGTTGGCCCACACACCAGAGATCATTCTCCAGAAAGGAATCCACCTGTCTGTCTGGTCAACATTCCACTGACCATTGGCTTCAATGGGGATTCACCAAAGAAGTGCTGGGGAAATCTGTCCTCTGCTTTGAGAGTAGCAGCTGCTCTAGGTGTGTTTAATTAGCTGGCAGAGGAACCACTGTTAGTTGAAGTTCTAGAAGGGATAGTTAAAAGCCTGAACAAAATTATTGCCTAGCACTTTATAAGTTTACAATAAAGGTTTTAAAGTCTACAATTTATTATCAAAGTATTTTCCTATACACTAAGTCTCCCTTAGTCTAAATCTGGTTTGGACCCATCAGTGTTGTGCTTTTGGAAATAGTTCCTTCTGGTTTCGCCCGGAAGTTGGTTCTTTCCACTGTGTCTCAGGTTTAGTTGCCTGAGGGAGACCTGCCCAGAACCCTAAGGCAGGACATGGCTTTTGTGTGTCTTCTCCTGGATGGGAAAAATGCTGATGTCTCATCTGACCCACAGATGGGTATGTGTCACTCATCTAAGGTGACTTCCCTGTCTTTGGAATTAGCAAATGCTCATTTTCTATGGGCTTAACTTAGTGGGAGGAAAACGTTGGAACAGTGTAGATTTACTGTCTTTCTAATTTTACATGTCTCTAAAGAGGAAAGTACGAAGTGGCAGGAAAAGATTAGAAGTAAGGCCAGAGAAAGGAAACTGAGGCAGAACATGTTTGACATTTCCCCTAGAGTGTAGAGAAGGATCAGAGCCAGTCTGTTTCAGTGAAACCTGTCCTCCCAGTCTTCAGAACAGCCACCAACCCAGCGTCTTTTCACTGGTAAGAAGAGTCCTGTGTTATATAGGCGTGTATAAAAGTCCGAGCTAGATTTTATTTAAGAAGACCCATTTTACAGAAGCTTATAATAAAGTCTACTGGGGCATTCTAATGTTACTGTCTCTAATGCTATTGTCTAAATAAAATCAAGCAAGGAGTACCAGTACCAGTAAATTTAGTAACTAGTTCAAATGCAACATGCACAAGGACGAAACAGGAATAAGAGAAGTATCATAACCTTATAATCTTCCAATGTTTTAACTTGGATTTATCATCATTTTAACAAAAGTATAGCAGACAAAACATATGCAGTTATGAACAATGGGCAAAGACATAACAAAATTTGAAGCATAAAAGTTTGTTATGTAAATGAGTCCTAGTCCAGAGTCTATGAAACAAAAGCAAACTCTTAACCTCAGTCCAATGATCTCGGTGGAAGACCTCCAAATGGTACAGGGGCAAGAAACTCCCAATCTGCTATATGTCTGGTATGAGTTTGTATTCTCTAAAATCAAAGAATGAACTTTTGAAACAGTGGAGGTTAAGAGCAGGATATATTTATTGAGAAAAGAAAATCTTCTGTCTGAGAGAGAGAGAGACCCAGAAGCAGTCCCGAGTGGGTTACCCTCACGTACCTTTTAAATGTCTACTTTTTATTGTTTATAAGGTGTACCTCTCCAATTCTAAGGGATTCATACCATACTTACACTATTTTGACTCTTCTTCTTGTCCTTTTTTTCTGATTCTTCTGCTTTCTGTTGCTGTCTTTTCCTTTTGCCTCCCACACTTACATCATAAGCAGACATCAAGAAGAAAAATCTATGTTCTCACATGCAATAGAAAAGGAGTAATGTATGCAATAAGCTATTCTACTTGATCTAAGACTGACAATTCTGGGATAATTTGAAATTTCAGAAGGTTTTTGCCAGAAGTTTAAAATGTATTGTTATCCTGTGTGTTTACTAGTGAAAAAATGTGATTGGTACTTTTGGTTATTGTAGGTTTGTTGATTTTTGATAAACCTTTTAAAATGGTAGGTTTGTTTCCTTAAATAGATACTCCCTGAAAGCAAGGATTGTGTCCATAGAGTTGAATGTATAGCAGGGCTGCTGAGAATAGTGTGGACATACATTCTATCTTCTCAACATACCTTGCTAGAAAGTTTCAGTTTAGAGACAAACACATTTCTTAGGAAAAGGTCCACTTTTGCAATCTCGTTTTCCTATTTTTGACTGACTGAAAGAGCCACGTTGTTAGGTGTAGAGTTTTGTGGGCCCCCATGGTCGGCCATGCTGATGGAGTTTGGCCAATGCCTACTCTTACTTGACCACAGAGAGGCTCTTCTCCTCCTTTCCTCCCCGTGTGGGTCTGAGTACTGGCCCCTCTCATGCAAACTCCAGGTTTGCTAGTGTCCACTGTGCTTGCTACATTGCCAGTCACACTGCAGATAAAATCTATCCCTGACTACTTTAACTCTTATTGCAGATAAAGTTACTTTGAATATTTAAGAAAAGAACCATTGAACAAGAATATTCTTTCAACATATAAATGTACTCTTAATCATTTCTTATTAAGTTCCTACTGAGACCAATTTAAAAAGGTTCTGCTTGAAATTTAACTTGTCTCTCAGGCATTCTGATAGGGATTACAAAGCAGAGCAATGGTCTAGAATGGCAGGGTGAGAAGAATGTGTGTGTGTGTGTGTGTGTGTGTGTGTGTGTGTGTGTGCATGTGTGTTTAATTGGAGGAAAGAATGAATATTTGAGATCTGGGGCTGCTGCAGTTCCTCATCTTCATGCTGATTCCCGGTGCCTTCCACAGTGCATACATAGCATACAGCTAATGCTCTATAAATAGGCTGAATAAATGAACAAAATTAGTATTGATAGGTTCTCTCCCAGGCACTTTCAAAACATAGTGTAATTGAAGTATAATTGGTATGTAAATAGTTGCATATATTTAACATACACAATTTGATGAGTTTGAGAATGTGCATGCACCTTTGATACCATCACCACAATCAAGGGAAAAAGTATACCCATGTTCAAAAGTTTCCTTTAGCCTTCTGTATGTACACGAAGATTATATTTAACATGAATTCAACCTTCATAACAAACTTTTAAGTGTATAATACTGTATTAGTAACTGCAGGAGCTATGCTGTTTAATCGATCTCAGTATTCATTCATTTTGTATAACTGTAACTTTGTACCTACTGAATATGTATAGATGGTCTTTGACCTATAAGGGAATTTGTCCCAATAAATCTATTGTAAGTTGAAAACACCGTTATCAAAATGCATTTGATGGACTTTGCATGCTGAACACTCTACTGTAGCAACACAGCACATTGGAAAGGATCCACTGTGTGCTCTTTTGCTCATGCAGCCAATTGAGAACTGTAATTTTCTCCCACTGCCCGGTAACATGACACAGGATTGCTCTACAAGCCTGGGGAAGCTATCAAACTTCACAGTATAGTTTCCACTGAATGTGTGCCACTTTTGCATCATCACAAAGTTGAAAAATTATTCAGTTGAACCATTATAAGTTGGGGATTGTCTACATGATGAAATATTAAGCAATTTTTAAAAGAAAGGAGGTCCTGCCATTTGGGACAGAACTGGAGGTTTTATGTTAAGTGAAATACATCGGTCACAGAACAACCAACACAGCTGGATGCCATTGACAGGAGATCGCAAAAATGGTCAAATTATTGAAGCAAAAAATAGGACGCCAGTGACAGGGGATGAAGGATGGAAGAAATGGGAGTTGTTCAGTGGGTATAAAGTTACAGTTATTCAAGTTAAGCGAATTCTAGAGATCTCCCAGATGCTTTTCCTATGGCCTTTCTTTCGATCCTCACAACATCACTTCAAAATTTTTATCATTACCTGTATTTTATAGTTGATGATACCAGAGCCTGGAGAGAACAAAGCAGGTGGAAGGGCTTGTGTTAGTGTCTTGTTTCTATCCTAGTCTAGAGCTACAACCTTGGGTAAGTCACTTAACCATTCTATTGCTGTTCTCCTATTTGTAAACTGGAAATACTAAGAGGTTATTTGGAGTATTCCTGTGAGAATTCAGAATAACAAATGCAAAGGCCCACCACATACTAGATAATAATTGAGACTTTTAGGGCTCAATTCTGTTTAGGCCTAACCACTCAGTAAGTGACCTGGCATTCATACCAGGTTTACGTAGCTCTAAAACTGAAAGAAAGACGTGGGCCTCAGGGTTGCCACATTCTGATTAGTAGAGCATTTACATTTATTTTATGGGGTTTTATTGGTTGAAAATTCTTCACAGAAATCATGATAGTTGTAGATGTGTTATTTATATTAGAGGATGCTCGAGATAGGAGTAACTCTTCATGTTGTGTGATTTTTTATAAATCTATTTTTAAAAATCACCATTTGAAATACTTGTGTATTTTCTGTACATAGTGGTCAATTAATTTTAAAAAATGGTTTGCTAGTTATAAGTCTTAAAGGAATGACCCTCTTGCACCCATGTCCTGTGCCTGAGGTCAGTTTTCTTAGCCTTTCCACGAGAAGCTAGAGTCAGTTGGCCAGAAACTAGCTGACTGTCATAGTTTGAGGTAGGATACTAATTTTTAAATAGTTTCTACATATATAGTTGGAAGGAAACAATGACTGTTTCCTTATTAAATTAGAACCAATGTTCCGTGAAAGACACAAAAAATAAAAAAAGATTTCTTAGTTGTTCCAGCTACTAATGTAATTGTTTTTCACAGCAAATTTAATAAACACCTAAAACTGAATCCTTGCTGACTCTGAAACTCTTACCTGGTGACTTGTAAGGCAGGTCTTTAAAATTGCATGAAACAATAAAAACTTTGGCGTTCAGACGCGAAGCTTGCCAGGTAACTGCAACATCATACAAAGCCATCATTATATATAAACAACCGCAAAACAGTTCTTCACTATACAATTCATAAATCCGGGAATGGGTTTCATATGCATAAACCCGAGACTCACTGTACACAAAATGTAATCCTCTTTCGTTCTGAACAGTCTAATTACCTTCTAAGTTTTTGCTGACTTGTGTTCTAGGAAATGAGCTGGCTGTGTGATATGACTATGACAGTTGAAAGTGTACTGTGTACTGTGTACTGTTCTCTCTTTATCTTTATTTCATATCCTTTAACCCACAATAAGTACCTCTGTGACTAGAAAATGTCGTGTGAAGTAGGAAAGATTTCCTAAATGGATACAAGCAATTATATATATTGGAACACAACTCTAACCTGATACAAACTGATGACCTTGTTAGGTGAAAGTCCGATTACAAGTACAAAATGAGGGCCTACTATGTGCATTTCGTTGTGACCTGTGGTTTCTCAATAAGAGATGAAAACATTTACCTGAATTTTTTTTTTACTGTTTTTCTTTCTCCAGCATTTGGTTTTGCTATTTTTGTATTTTAATAACTATTAGTTATGTAATTTAAGGGGCATAGTGTGTTAATTCAGTGTGTAATGAACAAATTGAGTTGCTTAACATTTCCATTTTCTTTACCACTCAGTTTTTTTATTTTTAGTTTTTGTTTTTTTTGAGAGAGAGTCTCATTATGTAGTTCAACCTGGCCTTGAACTCACTCTGTAGCTCAGGCTGGCCTTGAACTCACACTGATCCTCCTGCCTCAACCTCCCGAGTGCTGGGATTACAGATGTGCACCACCATGCCCAGGTAACACTTAGTTTTTTTTTTAAAACCAACAATAATTGCACATACTTTGGAGATACAGTGTGATATTTCAGTACATGCATATCTATATAAAATGTATAATGATTAAATCAACTAATTGATATATCCTTCACCTCAAACATTTATTACTTCTTTGTGTGGGGAACATTTAGCATCCTTTCTACTTTCTATTTTGAAATTACAATTAACTGCTGTAACCATAGTTACCCTACTGCGCTGTGGAAGATCAGAGTGCGTCTCGTTTCTGGTACAGCTGGAGGTTATGACATAGGTTGTGTTGATTCTCAGGAGAACTCACGTATGGTTAGGGTATAGTTTGAACATTATGAGGCGGTCACTGGAAATGGAGGAGGCGTTTCTTAGACCCCATGCCCAGGGAGGCGGCCCAGCGGGAGGAAGGGTGGGATGGTGCGAATCCTGAGGTTAGAAACCTGGGGCTGCCAGGCACCTGCGTGTGAGTGGAGATTGTCTGCCCTGCGCCTCACTTGTCCATTGTACAAAACTGGAACAATAACATCCTATGCAATAATATTTTTGATGTATTCTATACTAATTTACAAACAGTGGCTTACAATGCCCAAATTCTGGATTTTAGTGAACAAAGGCTTAATTTATGTGATGTAATTTTTTTTGTAGCAGGGATTGAACTCACAACCTCACACCTGCCAGGCAGGTGCTTATGCCACTGAGCTAAATCCCCGGCCCTTTGATATAAATTTTAATTCAAACTGCATCTAACAATCAATTTAAATGAAGAAAAATGTCAGTTAGAGGAAGATGCCAAGTTTAAGGACAATATCCAAAAAGCTTGGGATCAGAGACTGTCTTCGAGTCCTGCCTCTCACTGTAGAGTAAGAAGAAGAGCCTTAAGCAAGTTACTTAGTCTCTGGGATACAACTTTCTCAGCTGGAAGGTAAGGGTGATTATACGTGCTTTGTATTCTTTGAAGAATTATCAATGGGCTTTTGCAAGGATGCATTTGCCAAGGAGTTATTATGATGGATGCTGCTGGCATCCCAGGGCAATGATGTTCTAGCTGAACTCCCATAAACACAGGTGGGTGCTAATTACCAGGGTAGATTATGTAATCAGGAAGTTCACAGGGCACCAGATGCCCCAAATGTATCAATGACATATTCAGGCGAATTAGTAGGTGGCTAACTTAACTCATTTGTGCCTGAAAGAATGCACTGCTCTGTCCTGGCTTCTGGGATACAGATCTGGTGCAGGAAACCCACAAGTCCTAAACTAAAATGTGTTTTTAGGTAAATTCTTTATTCAGACTTTATTAAAAATCTCAGCCCTATATACTGAGACATGTTTTTTATATTCTCTTAGGATAGAATTTCTGAAGGCTATGTATTTTCTAGGGTCAGCCCAGGACATGTGCTGCTCTTCATGTAGAGAAATGAGAAGTCCAGCTAAGCCAGAGCAAACAGGAGGAGGATTTTTCTTCTGTAGAGTTTAGCATATCCAGTTCCTATTTGTTCATTCATTATTAACTTTCTCCACTTATTATTTGTTCTTTGGTGAGATTCACAGGGTTGGCCCCGCTCATTCCCTGAAGCTTTATAGTCTCTCTTTTGGTTGAGTGCATTGTTTTTTCTTTAGTAGCATCTCTTGTTTTATATAACCCTCAAATGGTATTTCCAACTCTCTTCTGATCTGTTTCATTTTTTTAAAGGAAAGAAACATTGTACTAAAACTGAAGAGACTTTGAGGCAGCGGAGCATTTATAATCTATGCTGAGGTGGAATTATGGAGACCTTCCCTAGGACCAATAGATTTTACCGTGTTTAAAAAGCTCAGGTTTTCAGAACAAAACTCTCATAAATGTTCTTTCATATTCATAAGCTGTATCAACTTGTTTATACATTTTTAGACGGGAAAATTTAATAAGGATCTTTCGTTTCAAAAACCTCAAAACAAAATTGCAAGTGGGAGTATGTCACTTGGACTGCACTGGGAGTGGAAGAAGGGAGGCGGCCGCAGGGTAGGCGGCGGGGGTTGCACCTTGTGTGAGATCCGGGCCAAACCTCCCGTCCGTACTGCCACCTGCCGTCTGGGGGTTCCCAGCAGGGAAAGGTTTTGAGGACAGAGCCAAGGTTTGCTTCCCTGTCCTGGACGTGTGACCTCGGTAGAAATGGCAGAGTAGCGCTGGGAAGGGTTATTAAGGATCTCTGCTTGGACAGAGAGGGCTGTGGGTAGGTGTGAGTGTGAATGTGTGTGGACAGGTGGGGAACCGAAAATGGGAAACGTCAGACAGGGAAGGGACAAACTATTGAGCGTCTGCCAAGAGGAGAGCACTGTGCTTTGGGGGAAGAATTTATCTTGGATACCGTGGTGCCCGCTCCGTGGCGGGTATGTTCCAACAGCCCGAAACCTTGGAGAGTACTGAATTACAGATGTACTTTTAAACATTTTTACCCATAGACCTATGAACAACTTGAGGAAGGAAAAAATAAAAAGAAGTAGATTCCCTGCGGATCGGGAAGGAACCGACAGGAAAATTAAAAGCTACAAAGAAGTTCAGGAGACAGACCACAGTGCAGAGAGGAAACGAAAGAGTCTGGACTTTGTGGCAGGCTCTGGCTCCTGGGCTGGGGGAGAGGGAGCCTGCCCAGGTGAGCGCTGGGGGCTCGGGGGTCCACACGGAGAAACAGTGCTGCTGGACTGACTTGGCAGTGGTTGTGATCTACAGGGACGGTGCGGGGTTTTGCTGTGCTGGGAGTTCTTCCATTCGGCACTAGACAGCCAGAGAGGAATCCCAGCACAGCTGGTGGCCGCATCACAGGACCGTGTGGGGCTGGGTGCCAGCCTGGGAAAGGGTTGAGTGTTTGATGCTGGGATTCAGCGGAAAGGGAACAAGCTAGAAAGAGACCCCCTGAGGGGTTTGAGCTTGGGCCAGGCAGGACACAGGCTCTCCATACCCCGTGGCGGGAGGCCGGCCTGGTTGGAGTCGCTCCGGGTTTGAAAGTGTAAGCACTAAATACTGGAACCCTCGCCCTGCTGCCTGCTTGGGCAGGTATCTGGGGTTGGGCTGCCTTCCTTTTCCATAGGCGTGAACGGGAACACGTCTCAGGTTTCAGCTTGGACATTGCCATAGACTGGGTGCACATGGGGTTCTGGAATAGGGGGGCACCTCGTAAAACCATTAACCTTAAGACTAGGTGGAGAAACAGTGAAATGCTAGACTCCAAAACTGAGAATCCTGGAAGGAAATCACTCATTCAAAACACAGAGAAATTTTTTTTAAAAAATTCTTTTCCTTTCCTCTTTCTTCTTCCCTGGTTTACTGGGGATTGGGGGATTTTCCTATGTCCCTTTTCCTAGTTTTTTTTTTCTCCTATTTTTTCCTTTTCCCCTTTGTTTTCCTTTTATTTTTTTCTTTTTATTCTCTGTATTATTTCTTTTTTCTCCCTTTTTCACTTTCTATTTCTCATTTGTTTTTCCTGTTACTTTTTGTAATTCTATAAATATCCTTCTCCCTAAAAGGGCCCTTTGCCTCACTTCTCTCTTCTCATCTTCTGTAGTTAAAGTTTTCAAAGTTTTCTTCTTGCATTCTACCATTTTCAATGTCCTATATCTTTTATAGTAAGTACAACCATCAAGTTTTGTTAATCTTTAGATAGTTAACTTGACATAATTACTGTTGAATTATTTTTTACCATTAGTGGAGTTAATAGTTGTAGCATTTGGTGCATATTTGCTATATGTCAATATCTAGGTGGTCTTTATGCTATAATTGTAGATTTATTTTCATAGATTCTTACCATATGGTATGTCAATATCCAGTTTGTCTTGGGTGATACTACTGTTGCTGATTTGTTTGATATTGCTATGGTCACATAATCATTACTATTAATGGATTTTTTTTTCTGTATACAATCACCCAGATTACCTTTGTGACATTAACAATACTGTGGTCCATTCCTAGAGAACTGGGTGTTGGGCCAATTGCATTGCTTCCTCCCCTCTCAAAATAGCAGGGGTGTCCTGCTCTTCAGGAAGCTGTAAAGAACTACAGTTAGTGCTGTCCAAAAAACATCACTGGAAAGCTGACCAAAGAGATCTCCATACTAGCAATAAAGTCTTTCCATTGTAAGCACCCACAAGCCTCAGCACAAAATGAAACAAAACAAAACAGAGCAGACAAAAAAACAAAAAACAAAAAACACCCTCCAAAACCAAAAAACAACCCACAGAAACATGAAAAGACAAGGGAAAAAATGGTTCCCCAAACTCCCAACTTTCCCAAAGCTGATCCAGGGGACATCAAAGAGGAGTATAGGAAAATCAACACACCTGAATTATTCAAAAAGATCACAGGAGAAGATAACTACATAGATAATGGAAGTAGTAAATAATCAGGGAGCTTACAGAAGACACTAATAAGAAAAGCTAACTGAGCTAAATAAGATGATGCAAAACATGAGTGGTCAGTGTAGCAAAGAATTAAAATCCATGAAAAAGTTTCAAACAGAAATCCAAGAGATTAAAAATTATATTGAAAGGATGGGCAGCAGAAGGAACCAGTATGAGGACAGAATTTCAGAATTAGAAGACAAAGTTTTTTTCAAAGACCAACTACTCCTGGATACCTTAAAAACAAAAGAACATGAAAAATGGATTCAACAGCTGCTAGTTGGCTCAAAGTAGACTAATCTAAGATAAACTAGAATAAATGAAAAGTCATGTGACAGCATGAATGGCATAAAAAAGTATATGAAAATAGACTATATACTGAATATAAGGAAAGGAATAAAATACAGGTAAATGATGCATTTAGACCCCCTGAATAGCCAGGGATTTAGCTCAGTGGCGTAAGCGCCTGCCTGGCAAGCACGAGATTGTGAGTTTGATCCCTGGTGCCAAAAACCCCAAACAAACAAACAAACAAAGGAAAACAGAAACCAACCAACCAACCAACCAACCAAACAAACAAAAAAACCACAAAAAACCCCCAAATAGCTATGATCAAAAGAAAAACCTCTCTATGTCACATTATAGTCAAAATTCCAGAAGTCCAACACAGGAACAAAATCTTAGAAGCTGTAGAAAAAAGAAACAAATCACTTCTAAAGGTAAACCTATTAGAAGTATATGAGACTTACTGACAGAAACTTTAAAGGCCAGCAGTGCTTGAAGTGAAGTGTTTCAAGGCTTAAAATAAGAACTTCCAACCTTGACTTACATATCTGCAGATCTTTCTTCAAAATTGATGGAGAAATAAGCTATTTGCATGACACAGTGCACCTCAGGATGTTCATAACCACCAAGCCAGCATTACAAAAAATCCTCAGGAATATCTTAGAAAGAGAAACCAACAATGCCAATAAAAGTCAAACAGGATGTATGCACCTACTAAAGGGGGAAAAAAAATAAGGAAATCAGCAACAGGAAGATAGTGAAATGGTATCTTTGCATATTAACTCTCAATGTAAAAGATATTAATATCCCAGTCAAAAGTCACAGATTGGTAGAATGGATCCATAAAGAAAAATCAGTGATATCCAGCATGCAAGAAACACATTTAATTCAAAAAGAAGTTCTCAGATTAAAAGTCAAAGGATAGAAAACAATATTCCATGTAATGAGAACCTGGGAAAAAAAACAGGAGTATCTGTGTTAATTTCAGATAAAGTGAATTTCAAGCTAAAGCTGACCAGAAGAGACAAAGAAGGTTACCACATACTGGTTAAGGGAACAGTTCACCAGGAAGTAATAACAATCATAAGCACACATACAGTAAACACTGGTGGATCCAACTTCATAAAACAAATACTACTAGTCATAAAAAAATCAGATAAACACTAACACAATTATAACGGGGGACTTCAATACTCTTACTCTTACCAATAGACACATCAGCTAGACAGAAAAAAAATCAAAATTTCAGAGTTGATCATGCCTGTCATTTTCAATTGCAGCTCTATCTCTCAAGATTCATCTAGAACGCCACAGCTGAAGTGTGGCATTCTCTCAGTCTGCCTTGGTGCGGCACGGCAGAGCCCCATGCACCAACTTACAGGGCATTACATCCCCAGTCCTCTGCTCAGAACAGACCATCGAGCTGCAGTGTAAGGGGTAGGCACTGGTGCCCAGGGGTGACGTGCACCCCTGGGCACAGCATTGCTGTGCCATCTGCCAGGATGGGCTTGAGGCCAGCCAGTTGAGGGCACATTTCCCTGTGGTGATCAATTGCAGTACACACGACAGCCAGCGTTTGCCTCCCACTCTCCTTTCGCGTTCATGGAAGCCTGGCTGCGGCTTTGCTGCATGAGGACCCTTTCTAGGACTCCCGCTGCCAGAGACTCCCTAACTGGGACGTGCTGGGTTTGTGGCAGAGGGAAAGGGGCTGAGCTGGCTCCATGATGGCTTTTAAAGCATCTGCTGAGAAGTAGCCCCTGATACATCCACTCACATGTCACTAGCTCAAACGGACTCAATGTAGGGAGAGTTGCAGTTCTTTCAGCAGTAAGTGCTTGTGCAATAAAAGAAGCTACCACGAGCCTTATCATCCATGCCGGTCTCTGCTGCGACTCTAATGCCACAAGCCACTTGTGCTTATGGGCATGCTGTGTTCACATGATTTCCATTTGCCTTCCCCTGCCCAGAATGTCCTTTCTCTCTTATTTGTCTAGCAACCTTCTTCTCTGTCAAGTGTCGCCTTTCTCAGGTCTCTTATGATCTTCCAAGGAAGAATGAGATACAGCGGACCCTCAAATTAAGACCAGCCTGACATACGAACAACTCAGGCCAGGACTGGGATTTTAGTTTTAACTTACAACCAAAGTCTTGAGTTAAGACCTAAATGCCAGGTGCTTGTACTTCCAGGTGGTCTTGGATACAGATTTAACCCTTACCGAGTTCTGGAAGTAACATGACAATATCCTTTCCCATAGGGTGTTAACTGGGAAATTCTGACATCTGCCTGTTTATAGGAGAGAGACTCTGAAGGCTGTGGAGAGGAACCCGAGCCTCCCATTGACAACATGAGCTACAACCAGCCCTCAGACACGCACTGCGCTTGAAAGTCAAGGATCCACCATGCTCCTTTTGCTTTCTACTATGGCTCCTGATACATGATTCTATCATACTGTTTCATACCCACAATGCATCTGTTTCTTGCAAGAGGTTCTCAAGGATAAGGTGGATGTCTTGTTCATCTTGCTTTCCATTGTCAGAGTTTGTCTTGCATTAGGCACTCAACATTTTATTGAATATTAAATAAATACAATAACGCAAAAATGGATGGAGAAAACTAATCTCTGCTCCTTGTTTAAACTAGTGCTTCTCAAACTATGATGAAGAACCATGTTAAAAATTTCTACTTTCCTGCACGTCAACACTTTTGTGAAGCACTATAAAAATAAAGTACTGGAGAAATGATCAAGCAAGCATATATCAAATTGTTGTCAGAGTCCTAGATGTTTATTCTCATTTTTGACCTCTATCTCATGGAAGATCAGTAGTAAAAATGTTGTGGCCTGTGGATCAGGCACTGCATAGTGCTAGGTTAGCCTCATTTATGCATCGAAAGATACTTACTGGGTTCCTTTGTGTGCCAGGCAATGTTTAAGATGCAGGGCATTTAGCAGTAAACAAGACAGATGAATTTCCTCCTCTCAAAGGGCCTACTAGGGAAGCGAATGAGTGAAAAATAAGCAAACACACAATTCAGTGAACAGTGTGACTTTGAGTAATGACTATCACTTTGAATAATGAAGGAAGTAATACAATAGAATAATGGTCTGTGAAGCCGTATTAAAAGGCTGACATTTTATTGGAAACCTGAGCATGTGAGGCAGAGAGAATGTTAAGTCCCAAAGGAAAAACAAGCACAGAACAGTCAAATAGCTGAGAGAGGACTAATTTGATTGGTGCTTAATAAACACAGACGGTCGTGTCAGAGGTGGAGTCTGCCCACGGGACCCAGGCCAGGTTATGAAGGGTTTGCAGGCGATGGTCAGATGCTTTGAATTTATTAAAAGGGATTCTGAGTGGCGATGGTCACTTACATCTAGAGCAAACTGGCCGGCACGCATGGGGCACATGGGCTATAAGGGAAGAACATATCAGTTAAGTTTTGCTAATGTGAGAGGTGGTTCAGACTTAACTTGGTGGCAGCCATGGATGGATTTGGGGTGTACTTGGGAGAGACAGCTGATGAGACCCACTTTTGGACTGAATATCAGATGTAGGGGAAAAAGAGCAATCGAGGGTGACTGTCAAAGCTTTAGCTTGAGTGACAGGGTGAATATGGCTGTCACCTGAGGTTGGGAAGACAGGAAAGGAACCTGTGGGGGACAGTGGGGACTATGCCAGAAAGTGGAAAGGACACCTAGGATGTTTCTTCTTTAAACATGTTTGCTGCCGATTCATGTCATGTGACCTTCATAAACTTACAGAAATTTCTTTCACTTTCCTTTTTCTGAGTGACATTTCAAATATCAAGAATGGAACCTAAAGTTTATAGGATGCTTCTTATGAACTTCCTGAACAATTAATTTATTTTGCTTCTTTACTTTAGTATAGGAAAATTTGGCAGTACCTTGGCCTGTTCCCTAATGTTGAACCAAAATGGCATCGCATGATCAACTGTACAAGTTGTGATATATAACAGCTGCACAAATAATTGCAGAGAACGCATTTATGTAAACACATGCATAGCTTATTTATGAAAATTGGCCTTGTTTTAAGAGAGAATTTTAAAGAATTACTGCTATGTATTTTATGTTGTCAGTGCAATTAAATGTCAAATAAACAGCAAATGATAAAGAACTATGAGGAATTTAAAAACTACAAACAATTTAAGCAGAAGTTAGAAACTTCTTAGAATATGGCAGAAATGGAAGTAGTACATGTCAACATTTGTATGAGGTGCTAAGTGAGTGATTTGAGGGTAATTTATAACCTTAAATGCTTTTATTATCATTATTGGCATATGCATTTTGCACTATTGAAGATTCAGGCTTAAAGCTCATGGAGGGTCTATCCATGGCTTTAAAAGGAAGCCCTTAGTTGTTTGCTTACTTAACACTCCGTGGAGACTTACAACTGTATAGAAAATTTTCCTTACCATCTTCCTTTGGATTTTCATTTTATTTTATTTTTTTCTGTCTCATGTTTTCTCTCAGGCAGTTGTCCACCCACATCCCAACTTTCTCTGGTTTCACTGTTAGCCAGGCTTTGGACTTGTTAAAGAAAAGGTTCTGTTAGACAGCACAGCAGGTAATGCTGGCTCAGACGGATGGCTCGCTTTGCACACCAAAACTCTAGTTTCTATATTCCTGAGGTAGCTGGTAGTTTCAGTGTTTGTTTATTTCCCTGGATTGATATTCTGGCTTTATAGCTTAACTCCTACTTTTTCCTTTCCTTTCTTGCAGGCACATCCATTTATTTTACAAGTTAATTTTATTTCAAGTATCTCCTTCCAAACATTTAAAAGTGATCCATAGCATTAGGTTTCAGTATTTCTCATCTTCTCTGTTACTAGAAGCTTCAATCTCTTCCACCGTTTCTCATCGACACTGTCTTTCCTTATACATGTTTTATTGTTTCCAATATGATTCCTTGAGATTTCAGTATGTGGCTATGTTTTCAGCATGTGGATATTTCTTCCTTCTTTTCAGGGCATTCCATTCTTAATGAGTTGTGGCAATGTAATTCTACTGGTATCAAATAGTCTCTTTTGTATTCATGGAAATATGGTTTAAGGCAAGCGTGCTGTTAATGTGTATAAACATTTAATTATTCCCTTAAAATATGTATTCTCTAAATGTTAGTAGAGTTATATACCTGTAAACCTTGTTAACAATTCTCAGATCTTTATATCTACACTAATTTTTCTGTTTGACCCATCAGCTCCATAGAAAGGTGTTTCAGTATTTCCTCCATACTTTTTTGAAATGTCCATTTCTTTTCCTTCTTCTGCCATATTTTCATTTGCATAGTCAAGCTCCCTTCTTAGGTCTTCTACCAGAGACGCTTGGTAACTTTACCCTAAAGAAGCTGCGTTATTGGCTCACTTGGTCCTATCCAGCCACCCACTTTATCTCTTCCAAACTCAGTTCAGATATTTAAAAAGATTTGTGCACATTCTGTCCAGTATTTCTAAAAGTTTGAAATTTAAGGGTTTTTGAATTCTATGTTGCCAGCACCCTAGATTCCAGATTTTATTTAACCCCCAGAACTCCATGAGATCACTGAGGAGCCAGCTGTAGGATGAAGAGGAGTGTGGCCGTGGTCAGTCCACTGGGAGTTCTGCTATTTAGTGGATGAATGAAAATGAGATAAACCCGAATATGGCCTGTGTCAATCCTATGCTCCTTCAGATGCTATCTATTTCCCAGAGGGCTCATAAGTTCTCAGGGATGCCAGAAAACAAATAAAACATAGGTGATAAAACAGAGGTCAGCCTTCCACAAACACTCATTATATCTTAGCCAAGTATCAAATGTGATAATAAGAACATTGGGAAGCATTATGTCTTTGGTATGTGAAGGAAGCTTAGTTTTTCTTGTATATTGAGATCTGTCAAAAATCATTCTTCCTCTTACTGTGTGTTAAGTACAAAGAAAAGTTCTATTGCTGGCATTCGATAAAAGTAATGTGATGTCTACTTTCATTTGTTTTATATTGAACCCTCTGGCAAAAGACAGCCTCATCTTTGTTTCTTGCTGATTTTCAGAGAAGGAGGAGGAAAAGTGGAAGGATTTGGAACTTGTATTATCTGAAAGAAAAAGTAATGAAGAAAGAGGCAAAGACAGATAAAAGATGAGCAGATTTACAACATCACTATATTTTTAAGGATAAAAAAACATAAAAAGACCCAAAGAGTAGTGAGATTTGGGTAGATCATAGAAGTTCTATAAGATTTTAGAGATCTATCAAATTTTCTGGGAAAAAAGAAGAAAAAAGTGAAAAAAAAAACCCTGCCAGAAATGTTATGAAATGTTTTCTCTCATGACATTCTGATTTTTTTTTAATTCTCAAGATTCATAAATACATTGTAACAGGGACAGAATTAAAAAAAAACTACTTAAGGACATAGAGTCAAGGAACCATTAAAAAGTGTTTGAACTTTAGTAAGGGATAAGGATGTTATAATGCTGTGATTGATAGGTTTTCTAATGGGAAACTATGTTCAAGCTGATTCAACAAATGAGAATTTCTTTGCAATGACTGAGTTTTTAGATGGACAGATCAGTTCTCCAGTATTCTTGAATATATGAAATCCAATTTGCACATGGTTGCATTCAATCAAATTACCAAATAATATTTAAAATATTTAATTTGGGATGTATGGAAACAGCAATCAAGGCTAGAAATCCAATAAAATATGTATAATTCTACTAGATTATTATAATCTATTACTGACAATCTGTGCAAGAGAAATAGTTTGTGAGCTTTAATTTTTCTTGGTTCTACATCTGAGCTGACGGTGTGTTGCACTCAGAAATTTTGCAGAAGATGTATAGGATGCTTCATTTGAAATTGTTGCCTGGTTAGGATGGTGATGATTTTCTTCATCCATAATTCTTCAATAACTTAGTGGACTTCAATGAGATGATCCCACCCTCGGGGACAGAGTCAGAACTGACGATAAGAGGTGACTTGAATTATGACAGGTTGGATATAAAGGCTGCGTATTTACAGTCACACACTATTATTTCACTTCTGACTTTTGCATTATTTTTGAGGCTCCTTTTTTGAGGATGTGCATTCTCCCTGGATAGTTTAATCTATTCCTGTGTCTTTAATATTCAGCTATATGTTAAGTTACATCTCTACTCCAGACTTGATTAGTTCCTGAGCTACACATCAAGCTACTTTGCTGTTGACTTTCCAATATACTTTTCCATTTTCCTACTTTGTTTAAACCTGAACATGTAATACATCTTCCCCAAATCACTCCTTATCCTATATTCTCTCCATACATTATGACCTTTTTATTTTGGCCTAAATAGAAAGAAAAAAAATGAGTGCCCTTTTTATCCCTGCCCTTTTTGTTCAGTTGATGGCTAAGTACAAATTAGCTCTGCCATGGATTTCTTTCTGTCCACACTGTCTTGGTATCGTAGGTGACATCACACGTCCTGGCCTGCATCTCCTCCACCCTTCTGCATTAATCTCTCTCGACCCTGCCTTGTCTCTCTGTAATCTCTACACAGTGAAGCTCTGCCTCACATCTCTGATCGTGTCCCTTCCCCAGCTCAAACTCTGCACATCTTTCAAGATTGTAATGTAAACAAGGAAGCTATTAAAGTATTACCATACCATAAGGTATTTTTAAAAAAAGTATTTAAAGCATCTTACATCTGCGGAGGCTATTAGAGCAACTCGGAAGACTCAGAAGCCATAAAGGACAGTGGATCCTGTCGGTGGGGAAGAACATAATGGGACTCTGGACACAGTCTTTGTTGGCTGTGATGCTGTTAGCTGCCAATCGAGGTAACGGATTAGGAAGACTACCTGCTGACACGTCGGTCTTGGACATCTAATCCTCAGAACTGAGGGAGTAATTTCTGTTGTCACTGCCCCCAGTCTGTGGCATTTTGTGGTGAGGGCCCTAGTAAATTAACCCAGCGAGGATCTGATGTTGATTCTTCAGCAGGAGTCATCACGCTTCCTTTCCCAAGAGGCCACGACATCGTCGTGTGGATGCTCCCGCTCTCAGGATGCTGCTTCCCGCTGTGCTCCTTCCGTGCCTGTGCCCGGAGCATTCTTTCTGTCTCTGGGGTTAACCTGACCTTGGGAGGACTGAAGAGCATACAGATTCACAGGGAGTCAGCTTCAAGTCCTTCTTGCAGTCTGGAAGTGACACTTCAGTGTATAACTGATGTTTTCCTCTGTGAGACTCCTGACTCGCCTTGCCTCCTTTTCATTTTGGGGAATGGGTCCTTTGCTGCTCATTGCTGGACATCTCCCTGGGTCCCCTCCTGCTGCGTCCTGGCCTGATGAACCATTTCAAACAGCCACACTCAAAAGATGGTCCGTAATTTCCTCCTGCAGTCATCTACTTAGGCTGTTGCATTCACATACTCCCTTGAGACACTGGAGAACTTTTTCCCTGTAGAGTGGATTCATGAAGAAATTTTATTAGATTTGATTTTATGAGGGAAAACAGTTCTGTTTGGTTTGCAAGGAAGCCAGTAGACTCAAGCTGATTAAAAACCTTTTTTCACAAAATGCAGTTGCAAGAAAAGACGATGTAATAAAGCTGAAGTCAGAGGTATAACTTCTTCCTTACTTTTTTGTATTTCTCTAATTTCTCTCTCAGAGACTGCCTCCTGGAAGTACAGTCTAATCTACTTTATAGAAGGGACGGATTCAGACCAAGATGGCTGACACAGTGTCACAATGACTCAACAAACCAGAAGCAAATCACTGCTGGAAGTGACACCAGTCTCCCTGGCAGGCACGGTCACCAGCAGACACCGAGGGCTGGGGCACTGCTGAGGCATTAGCTTCTTGGCTGACCTTAAGCCTCCAATAGAACTTTGCCCCCACCCCCCACCTTAGTTATGTGAGCATCCCTGGGATGCTGGCAGGAAAACCCATGATGGCAGAATAATGGTTATATTGGTTTGTCCTGTGTTCCCCCAAGGCCTCATGTAATTTGGATAGGACTGAGTCTGGTGCTGGGACTGGTGATGTGAGTGTTGCACCCACCAAGGGATGGAGCTGACATATAGTGTAAGGGCGAAAGGAACATGTGTCTTCCCTCTCTTGCTCTCTTGCTCTCTTGTCCTCTCTTGCTGGGTTTGCAGTGCCTTGCTGTTTTGGCAGCCACCATGAATGGCTGCGCTGCCATGCCATGCTACCTTGGAGTCAACTGAGTATGGACTGGAACCCCCGAGAACTGTAAGAAATAAACCTTTCCTTCCCTAATTTTGGGTGTCAGGTATTCTCTCTCAGCAAAGAGGGAAAACAACAGTCCTTCGAGGATGCCTGTGTATTAAACTGTGCAACCTGCACGTGCTGCCTTCCATGGCAAAGGACATGTGCAGGGATGGTTAAATTAAGGCTCTCGTGTTGGGAGAGAACACATTCTAACCTAGGGCTTCCAGAAAGGACCACAGTCCTGCCAAAAGCACGATTTTAGCAGTGTGAGACCCATCTTGGACTCACTTTTAGAACTGTAGCACGTTATACTTCTGTGGTGTGAAGCTCTGAAGTTTGTGGTAGTTTGTAACAGCAGCAACGAGAAACTGACATAGTACCAACTCTCATAGTTAAAGACAGTTTTCTGCAAGGTCTTTCTGATTATCAAGCATTAAAAAAAGAGGCTGCCTGGCCCTGGCCCTGCTTCTCAATGCCCAATCTTGAGATTTCCATGCAAGACTCCATCCTAAAATCTGCAGCCACACACACACTGACTGGACATATTGAAGAGCAAGAGCACTAAAATCCTTGGAGCTCTTTAAGGTCGTGTCTTCTGTGGCTTATTGTGGTAGCCAAGGTTGCTGAGTAAGGTTTGTTTGAACTGCTGAGAGTTGGTCTAGAGCTCGCAATGTTATATGTTGAGATTGAAATAAATGTTTACAATTCTTTCACCACTGGTTTGTTTCACTAGCGTGAAATTCACTCTATCATAACACATTTTAAATTTATTTTTATCACGTCTTTTTATTAAGGTACATTCAAGAGTTCACAGAAAATGTGACTCTTATAAAATACTTAAAGCAAGGTATTTATTCATGCCTTTCTGCTTTAATGGAAGATAAGAAGGTAAGAATTTCTAGACTCACACCCCTGACATATATGTACTGGCAGCTTGGAAATATTATCCTGGTGGTCCAAAGCATGATATCATTGTTCGGAGGGTAGTGATTTATTAAATGGTAACTGAGTAAGTGGGGATAGCCTGCAACTGTTCATACACATTCACATTTGCTTGGATAGATGCCTCAGGTCCTCTGACATCAGCACTGGATTAGTTTGGTCAAACTGATATGGAATCCTTCACTAATACGAGTGAGTTCTCTGCTTTAGTTCCAACTATACAATATAAATTCTTTGCATTTGTATAAAGATATTTATGTTTTGCCAAAGTTCCTGAGGTTGTTCCACCAAAGCCAGTCTAGGAGGCAAAGTGACTCTAATTTTCTTGTGTGTCTGTTGGTCGTCCTTCCTGACACTTAAGCCAACTTGGGAGGTCATTCTTATTGTCTTTGATTCCTTGAGTCTAGCTAAGGTTAAGGAAGCTTTAGGTTAAGTAAGATTTAATACTGTTTTTAATTTTTAAATTTTATTTTAAAGAGAAAAAAACCAGAAAAATCAAGCAGCAGACAAACAAACAAAAACAAAAAAAATAAAATGATAACAACACCACCATAGCGGTACAGGATTTCAAACCACAATGTTAGGAATTTAACAATGGTTGTTATAGTGCATATTGTTATCAGGAAGATTTCATTTTCCATGATTGACCTCAGTCAGATTCTCTTCTATTGACTCAGCTTCCCTCATTCTCCTTCCAGACTGGGGCAGAGGACCCCAGACACCATTTCTGAGGTGTCGGTTTCTGTCTCCCGTGCCACCGTTATGGTAAGAAGCAAGCTACGTTTTCTCCTCATTGACAGTTCACAGATTTGCAGCCCAGAAGTTTTGTGGTCTTGTGGCTTTCTGTACCAGACAGTGAGCCGTTCTCTGGTTCCATGTGCCTGTTCTTGTCCAGGACCCCTTGGGCAGTGAGAGGGGAGCAGAGGATCAAGTTGTGGACACTGAGGCACCCAGGGGGCCTCCAAGTAGAACAGTGGAGGCATCCTGAGCACATCAGTTGGAAAGCTGAGCCCAAGATGTCCACCTTTCTGTGTCCACGGGTACCTGTGTGTGATGACGTTCCCTCCAGGCAGGTTTGTGTGATGCCAAGGAAGGACCGAATGCCTTCTTTTGTGTACTCTGTACAGCCTCCACTGGCAGCCTGGGTTTCACAGGTCTGTACCATCTCTGGCCTCGTCTGTGTTCTCCTCATCTCTGAGAATGACTAGTAGTGGGCTTTCCTGAATATTGGCTGACCTGAGCTGATTCAATGGCTCTGCGGTGCTAGGGATGTCTCTGGTAACACTGAGGACGGAAACTACACGACTAACAAAGAAGTGGAGTAGCTGGAGATTTAGCTCAGTGGTGTAAGTGCCTGCCTGGCAAGTGCGAGGGTGTGAGTTCTGTCCCCACCAAAAGCAAAGAAGTAAAATGTTGTGGGCAGTTGGCTTAGTAGTTTTCTCATTTGTATTCAGTTTATATCTAGCAGTGTGGAAGAGTGAAATATTACAGCTAAGCTAAACATTAAATATGCAATATTGCATCTGCTCAGTGAAATTTGATGGAGCATTTTTAACATGTCTGTTATACTTAGACTAAGAAGGTAGCAAAAGAAAAAAAAATACCGTAATACTGATTTTCCTCAAAATGGTTTGACTGTATGAAAACAATAATGCCAATACCTTGAGAAACCTTAAAACTGTTTTTCTGAGTAATCTAAATGCCTATTATTTTATAACTGAGAAAAGACAGATTCTGAAAATCATTTTTTTGTGCCATACACTTATTTTATTGATTTTAAACATTAATTTTATTGAAAGTTTCATTTCATTATGATGCTGTGTATTCTCAGGCTTCGCTGTTTTATACGTTATCTGCTAATCTAAATGTGTTGTAGTCTGTGGTTAATACAATTGATTAATATTTATTTACTTTGGCTATGCTGTAGGAGATTGGCTACTGGTGTCGATCTCCACTGACATCGGAAGTGTCACTGTGACTTGTGCAGGGTATCTCTGTATGACACGGTATAACATGCAAAGGGCTTAAGCTCTGAATTACATAGACTTAGGCTTGTACTTCCTGAAATGTCACTTGTAAGCACTGTGACCTTGGGAAACTTACTTTCACTTCTCTACACTTTATTTTTTATTTGTAAAATGTGATTAATAATAATCCTAGCCTTTGTTGTTCTTGGGAGGGTAAATGGAACTACAAGTTTAAAGGACTTAGCACAGGAAGAAAAGTGTATGCTATCTTTGATGATTGGTGGAGATAACAGTTAATTATCCAAATTAATCTTAGAGTCATGCGACAAGAAATGTTGCATAATTTGTATTATCCATGGCGCCCTTTTAGGCAAATGAGCTCTGGTTTTTAGCTGGCATGTTACTATTAAACATGTCCTGATCTCTTTTGCATATAAGATAGTATAGTCTGTCTAAAGGAAAAGAGGTGGAAGAGTATCCTTCTACCTGGAGCTTATCTGAAACATGTATGTGATGGCTGGAACTCCACCCTCCATTTTGGGCCATTTGGCAAGTGGCTTGGGGGTGTAGATACAATGTGGATATCTGACTTCCTCTGTGATGTACTACTGCAACCCAGGATCACTTGTTCCATTTTAGGAAATAAAATAAACATCTAGATTCTATAAGCCACAATTACTTTGGTTTTTTTTTTTTCCTTTAAGGAGATCAATTGAATTGCAAAACATTTTTACTGCTTAAATGAACCAGCAGATTTTGTTTCTCCCATACTTTTATCAAAGTTCCAGAAACACCTTTATTTTAGAGGCAAAAGTCAACTATAGGGGAAAGTCAGCAATCAGGTTGTAGATGATATTGAAACAGCTGGAACAATGGATTTTCCAGGAAGGTATAGACTCAATTTTAAGTGTATGTTGGTGGGGTCCCTCTGTAAGTCACACTGAGTGGGATGAGAAAAGGGGCCACATAGGAAGCTGGGGGCAAAAGGCGGTCACCACTGATCAGATCGGAGGAGTTTTGGCAGAAACCCTCTGTAGAAGGCAGGGCTCGTTAAGGGCGTTAAGTGTGCCAGCACATGTTACTTTCTTCCTACCAGCGTTTGCCTTTATTTCTGGGGCTTGAGAAAGGCCCTGGTTTGTATTATTAGGCTCCGATAAAACAGAATGGCTCCTATTTTTCCTGCTACTTACAGGCTTGTAGCAGCAGCAGCTTCTGTTGTTGGCCCAGGGCATATCTGTGTTTTTTCAGGTATGGAAGGATCAGAGTAGAGGAGCAGTGGGCAGCACAAAGCAGGCAATGCCACGAAGCACGAACTAACCACCAGCCACAGTCTGGTTATTATGGAAATCCATTCCACTGGAAGATCAGAAAAGCTTTAAAATAAGAGGCAATCGGAGGATTACTGTCATAAAATGCCAGGTTTTACTATGTTAGAAATAGGGTAGAAGTTCTGAATGATGCAAAAAGTAGACCAGCTTTCTTGATCATATCCTGGTTTTGTTATTTTTAGTTACTCTTTTTTTCTGAAAAATAATTAGGCCCAGAATTTAAACAAACCACAAGGGAAAACTAGCTGTGACACTGGGTTTCTCTGTCCTTTGTTCACACTGGACAAATGGTGAACCCAGAGGTCAGGGTTGGGCTTCCTTTGTAGCCTCCGTGGAGATGAGTCATCAGTAATTTCCAGCTTCTGGGAAACCAGGTAAAGGCAGGCCAGTGTGCCTTCCTTCCGCAGTCACTTTCCTGCCCCTGCTCCATGCTCTTCCACTTCCCCTGCCCTCCAAGAATCCCACACATGTCAAAAATGATGCCTCTTACTACGATAAATAGCATAAACTCTAGATCACTCAGTCTGTGCTTTCTTCACAACTGACTGACTGTTCAGGGGTGTTAAAATCCATACACAGAGGTGTGTTGATTTGCAACAGGATTAAACCTTGATGAACCTATCATAAGTTGAATACATTAAGTAGAAAGTACATTGAATTCACCCAACCCTTCTGAACGTCCTAGCCCAGGACATGTCACACTGCAGAGTGGCAGTCGTCTCCGCTTGAGGTTGCGTGGCCGACTTGACTCAGGGGCTCTCCCTGAATGGTAGCACCAGGAACATCAGATCACCTATCACTAGGCTGCGAAAAAAGCAAAATTCAAGAAGTAAGGTATGGTTTCTACCAGATTCCCATTGCTTTTACCCCAGAATCAAGTAGAAGAAGAATGAGGCGAATCATCCTAAATTGAGGACTGTCTGCATTTGCATGCACACCCGAGCCATAGCATTGGAGAGACGTAGGGAGGCATGCAAGTCTATGTGGTTTTACAAGTTATCAGTGACTATATATCACATTCAAAAATTTGCTTGAAACTAAGAACTCTTTTTCTTTTAAATGTCCATATGTTTCAAACTTCCCCCAGATCATACTTCTGTGGTCCAAAGTTTCTCATTTTCCATTTACTTTACTAAGTTTCTTTATGGAGACTCCAGTTTCAGTATGGACGTGACTTAAAAGCTCAGATTTCCTCTACTTTCTTGGGGAAGGAGATTTATTTAGGGATTATAATTTCTATTTTCATGCAGACATTGCACGTCCGTTTCTCTGGTGTGGCGAAGAGCCAGTCCTCAGGAAACTGACTCGCGTTGCAACTTTCTTTTGAGTTGTTCCATTTTGAACTAAGGGTTGGAAGAGAAGACCAACAAGTTTTGAGGGAAGTTGTTCCAGCTGTTATTTCATGTGAGAATTATTATAGTGCTTTTATCTTCTGTGCCTTTTAAAGCTTAGGATAATCAATATTATAAAGCATCTTTACAGAAAATGAAACCATCAAACTAATACTGCTTCTGAGAGCTGATATGGCATTTTATAAATAGGTATATAAACTCTCAATCACTTGTAATATCAACCAAAAGCATCCTCACCTTTCATGATAGGTGTGTCTGATCCAAAATTGTAAATTATGAAGAATGCGTAAGATTTGGTCTTCCCCTGTGATTCCCCACTTTTTAATGTGGGAAGAACTTCCACTGTGGTATCTTGGGTTTGAATTAGAGAGTTTCTTTTCAGAGCAGCTACTCCAAAATTATGTGAGCTCTCTGGAAATCATCATAGAAAATATAAATCCTTCCTTCCATTATTTCATAGAGATACAATCTCAGAACTTTATCCAAGGGTTGGCACATTAAGTATAATTTAAGACACATTATGACTGGACCTTCTGGTTTAGATGAATAGAACTTGTTAAACCACAGATCCTTCTATCCTTGATACCTTTGAACAAAGAAAAAGTATTTTACTCCTCATCTGGTAATGAACACTATCAAATACTCATGAAAATAAGATAAAGCACTCAGAAGGTTTGGGTGAACTAAATGTGTCACTCAAGCATGAAGTGTGTAAAGATGCTTTTAATGACAGTGTCCCACACAAGCTTTGTCTCAAGCTCAGGTTCAGGGCAAGGCTCTTTTTCTGAAGACCATGCAAGAAGAGTCTGGACTTTGGAACCACAGAACTGGGTCGGGTGAGTGATGCTAGGTAGGAAGGGCCGTTGCCTGGTACATTATGTTCCCCCTCACCGTGGCTAAATTGGTTCAGGAATCTGGTCTGTGGATGGTCTATCTGCAAAAGTGGTAGCTCTGCCATCAATGCTGAAGAAACACTGGGCAAAACAAAACAAAAAACCAGCTTGGTGATAATACTTGTTGAGATTTTGAACTATGGTTGTGATAAAGAAATGGTTTTCCTCGTATTCCAGGCCCGAGTTTGATTTAGCTGGGTGACAAACATGGGAATCATGGAAAGATAGATTAATATATCAGCTTTATTTAAAAAAAAACTGGGTTGGAGAAAGTGTTTATATATGCAGATAATTGAAATTGTTAGTTTCTCTGCATAGTCCTGAGATGATTATATATAGAAATGTAAAGCAATAGAGGAAGGAAGCATAATTCCTGAGTTTTTAACTTTTAATTTTGAGGTGCTCCTATGCTTAGATGTGGGAAAGGGGTGTAGAAAGGAATGCTTATCTGGCTACCTGTGCTAATTTCTTATGATTTAGGGACCTCACAGGATTTAGAGAATAACTGAATTTTAGGGCTTGAAAAAATATTGAGGAAGCATAGAGTTCACTGAACAGGACCCATACTGGTACAGTTAAAGGCTGACATCTAGCTCTTGTTCTAGGACTTGATATTATTTTCAAATATAATTTTTAACAGACACCTTTTTTCCTCATCTATCACATTATCTTGTAAGAGTCTATTCCAGTCACTAGAGAAAGCACAGCAAGCAAGCAGTTATATTGATACTAAGACATGATCTAAAACAACGGTCAAAAGAGTGCTCATTTTTAGTCTTGTTTTTAAGGTAGTTCCATCTTCCAGGAATCATTCCTGGAATTAGAAATAAGGGAAAATAAAAGAAGACTGTATGACATTGCTCTTATTTGTTTTAACTACTTTTCCATAGGCACCACGAAGGCTTTGTACTCGAATTATTCTTTTCCATACAATTAATAAATCGCATGTTTGCTTGAGACTTGTGATTTGTAAGGTATGGGACTAAACACACTACTCGTTCAAATTGTAGTCGGTTGACTCAATAAACCCAGAGGCCTAAGAAGAGGAAGGTAATGAATCAGCTGTAAGTGAGGTATTCTTGCTGCACCTCGCTTCACCTGGAAAGATGTTTGCACCATGTTGGTGCAGGCGCTCCCCTGGCCCTGACCTTGTTTCCTGCTGCCTGTTTTATGTACAGCAGTCAGGAGAGCAAAAAGAAGAGAACTTCTTCTTCTATTTTTCCTTCAGTAAAAGGGAAAATTCTGAGATCCTGCAGTGTCAGAATGATGACTGAATTACAGAAAGATGAGCAATTCAAGTGCTCTCCCTCATAAATTTCACTCAGACGGGAAATACAAGACAGATAGTTTCACTTAGAGACAAGGCTACACCAATCCTCAGAGATAGGACATGTTGATACCAAAGTGACAAATGCAATTATAGCTGCAAGAACATTTTGTCAGCTGCCAACGGAGCCAATGACTTGGCTAAAATGTGAGGAGGAGTAAAGAAATGAAAGCTTGATCAGAAAAAAGGTTTTCAGAACAAAATCTGAAGTTAGCTCAGGCAATAAAGTCTTAAACTCATGGTTTCTCCCTCAATTGCTTCCAACTTTAGGATGGCATCATTCATTTTCTAGTGACTTGTTGTCACATAGCTATTTTCCGGATTGAATAAGAAATTTTTAAAAAGCGTACAATTACAGAAATGTGTTATGAAGTGACATTGCTTGCTTTTGCATAGAATTAATGAATGACATTCCCTAAATTGGCTCTGTGGCACTGCAGGTCACTTATATCTGTTTTTTTTTTTTTTTATCAATAATACCTGTCTTGGGTTGAAAAATGCATGTCAGAGCTTTTGCCTACTGCCAAAGCAGGAAGCAGACACATCATTTGCTCTCATTTCTTTTCACCCTCTTTTGGATTCCAGGTGGCTCATTCAGTCACTTATTCATTTAGGTTTTCACTCAGAAAGCTTTATGGATTATGTGTGATGTACAAGGTATGGTACTGATGGCTGAGGAGATGCAAATTGAGTGAGGTAAATGGTACAATAGATACATACAGCAAGTGCAGGGAAGCAGAAGGCAGAACACTTCACTTCTCTACAGTGCTCACAAAATTGGTTTTCATTTGCACTTTGCTGTAATTTCACTCACTTCTTCCAGTCACTGACAGAAGAGTTATCCCTAGAATGAGACCAGATCACATCGTTTGGGTTGCACTAATCACCTTTCTCGTGGTACCTTTTTTTGGGTAAGAATTCCTAAAAGATACTCTCAACTACTCTTAATCCCCAGAGGATTTGTACTTTGGAATAGTCAGCAGGATTTTATCCTATGGATGATGGGATGCTGTAACTGGCAATGCCTCCCTTTGTATTCAGCAAAAACCAAGTGTAACATAGAAGTAATTTCTTTGATTCGTCTGTCTACTTGTTAGCTATTGACACTATTATCCATCTATGTCTATTTCAGCCTTGGCTCACACAATCCCTTCATATTCATTTTAAGAATAACATGTATAGAAGAGTGCACAACTGTGAAGAGTAAAATGCAGTGGATTTTCAAGGTGAGTTTTACACCTGTATAACCATCTCCAGATCAGAAGCAGAACATGACTGCCTAGAAGTCTCTTTTGTTTTACTGCACAGTCCTTATTCAGCCCTTCTCCAAGTTAATCAGTGTCTTGACTAGCATTTTATTTTTCATTTTAGTTATTCTGATGGGTAGAGATTTGGTATCCAATTGTGATTTTAATTTTTGTTTGCTTAATAACAAGTGACACTGAACATCTTTTCATATGCTGATTAGTCATGGAATATCTTTTTTTTACCCCCTGTAAGACTCCTGTTCATAGTCTTTGTCCACATTTAGAGTTGAGTGTTCACTTGTTTCTTATTAACTCATGGGAGTTGCTTTATACTATGTGGCATGCACAAAAACCTTTGTCCAATGTTTGTATTAAAAACAGCTTCTCTTACTCTGTGGCTTGCCTTTTTAACTTTTTATTTTTTTTTTTAAGAGTAGGAAAATTTATTGGGGAATAGAAATGGGGAATAAAACAGCTCCTGAGAGATAGGAGGGGTTCCAAATGGGTTGCCAATGAGCCATTGAGAAAGATTTATAGAGCAATCATGAGGTGGGTACAATGTGGGTGAAATTATAATGAACCAATAAGATTTACAAATATAGCCACTTAGCTAATATTGACCCAGTAGTAGCAAGTGCATATGGATGACATCATTAACCATGGTTGACAATCTATAGGCTTGGTCTTAATTTTGGTCTTACATTAAGTAGTTTTAGTCTTAGTAGTCTTAGTGTTAGTGGGTGGGAGAGAATGTCCCATTTCTGAGATAATGGTTTATTTCTATGGGAAATCTCAAATGAGTGGTACCAATACTCTCAAACTGTCATTCACCCCTAAGGGAAGTATATAAATCTCGCCATTGTGACTTTAATCTTCTTCAGATGTGCCTCTAGCCACAGTTTTGTTGCGTCCTCATTTTCTGCACTAACTCTCTTCAGGACCCAGTCTTGTCTGACTGCCTATAATATTTCTACTTAACTTAGCTATCTGTAATATCTTCCCTTCTGAAGAGGTATCCCTAACTGTGGTTGGGGAGAAGGAGTAGTTTCCACCAAGCTATTATGGGTTGGTGCAGGGGAGACTGCAGTCAGGAACTTTCTCTAGAGAGCGAATTTAATTGGCCTTGGATAGAAGTCATGCTTCAGTTTAGCAGTTATGAACTCTCTTTACAAGATCCATCTAGTGGATCCTGGTAAAAGGAGTCTGGCACATTTGTCATTGGTTCCATCTGGCAGCCCCTAGGCAAGAATAAACAAGTTTTCTAAGAAATTAAAGCACATATCATCAAAGCATTAGTGCTAGAATGAAAAGGCAAGTTGGAGAAAGAGCCACATTCAGAAACTGCTCTTAATGGACTGGGATGGTGGTTGTAACCAGTTGGTTCTTAGACCCCTCTAATGATGGAGGTTGTCTATAAGTCTGATACTTCTTGTCATAAATCTTTCTAGTTTTAACTGTAACAAAATGGACAGTTTGAAGGTTTTGAAGAATAAATTTAGCTAAGAAATTTAAAGACTCTTTCTTAGCTTTTATAGGTTCCACCATACATTTTTTTAGCCTCCCTAAACTATAACAATGGTCAGCTACAGATACAGCTGGAAACTGCCAGTAGAGGTCAGTGATTGGAGCCCCTTTTTGTATTTAGCTTTTGTTACTATACTATTGTTTTCATACATTTTTTGGTTATCTTTTCTGCTGGGTGTTTAAGAACAAGTTAAAGCAAGACCTATGTTAAAATTAACCTCTTGCTGTCTATCAAGGTCAGTTAAGTCTCCTCATGCATTGCTTTTGGAACTATGCACAGAGCCTCTCAGCTCCTCTGTCAGTGTCAGCTTCCAGGATGGGTTACAATGTTGTTTGACTATATTGCTTTCTATGAAAGCATGGAAGACTTTTCCCTCTTTGGTGACCCACCCTTTTGGCTCACTGTATATTAGTTGATCCCTGTCCTCTGGGGTCCAACAATCTCCCTGCTCAAGAGATTTGGTAACTCACCAAAGTTGTAGGATCCTACAGAAAAGATTCGCTCATGTCCTGGGTCCTCATTGACCTTTGAGGGCCAGGACAAAATATTGAGTGTCCTCTTGAAATAGAAGAGTAGGATGGGGCAAAAGCTGGCTAAGGAAGTAAGCATGACCTATTAATTACAAGACATTGAACCTATGCACAGAACAGTTCCCAAAGCCCAGCAAATTCTTCTTGTAAGAATTTGAGCAGTTTTCAATAGGATGGCCTAGACCTGACGAGATCCAAGCACTGCCTCTCAGGACTCATATGGAGAAGTTCTGAGGGGCTTCTTTAAGATTTAGATTGCATGAAAGGACACATTGATGCCATGAAGACTTGGCTATCTTGCCTATCCATGATAGGCCATGCTGTGTTTCTCAGACACAGCTTGTACTTTTGTCTTTGCTCTCTTCCTCTTTTTCTATTTACTTGGCCCAAGCTCACTCTGCAGAGCCAGTTTCTCTCCCACTCTTCATTTTTGCTTTCTTATATAAACCTTGTCTCTGCTATTTTCTTATTTCGCTCAATTTCTTTTTTTGAGGTGAGAACTTAGAATCCAACTCCAGAAGGAGGGGTGGGCTACCCAGAACTCAGTAACTTTTAGTTGGTGTCTTAGTTACTTTTCTTGTTGCTGAGACAAAATACCCACTGCCCGAAGTTAAGGGAGGGAACATTTATTTGGTTCACATTTTGTAAAGATTTCAGTCCATAGTTAGCTGGCTCCAAGGCAGGGTGGCATGGAAGACAAGCATTGTAGAGGAGAAACAGTTATGGCAGGAAGAAGGTAGCAAAGCAAGGGAGGAGGGATTAAAAGGGGCATCTTCCTTCTGCTCCTTTTATACACTGTCTGGGCTACCAGGATTACTGCAGTGCCAAACCAGTCAGGGGACTGATTAAGTAACCACACACTCTTAATCCTAGCATCACACATTCTAGATTTACCACCTCTGAAAAAGGGTGGTATGACTCCATGAGGTTTTTTTGGGGTGTGGGAGACATCTGGACACAAACCATAACAGTTGGTGAGTCACATTTTAGAAACAAGGTACCAGATCATGCTCATAGCCTAGTTACCTTTCTAGTTCTGATCATCACACTTCAGTTGTTGAATACCCAGAAAAGACTATTGGTTACATCAGTATTGTAGTGGGAGAAGAATAGACATTGAGTTATTCATAGTCATACTCTTAGAAAGAGATGAAGAATACAAAATTGGATTAGGCCACAAGTGCAACCTGCCCAGACCAGGTTGGAACTACCCAAAGAGGCAATTTTGCTTTGTTTTTGGTCACTAGTCAGACGATTTCTGTTATTTATGTATAAAGGCTCACATCTAGTATCAATCATAAAGTGAGAGCTTTAGTCTTTGTCTGAAAGCACAAGTTAGATCAAGGAGGAGAGTTGGGACCTGGGGAGGAGTGAGCGATGATCTAAGAGTTGAGGCCACAGCCATCCTGGTCGCCTGTGAGCAACAGGGAGCTTAAATAAACTGTGCTCGAAGAAACCAACAAGAGCAAAACCTCAGCATAATCAAACATACATATTTCTTATAACCCGTGTGTTCCACAGACTTTCTCTACATACTTGAGCCTTTAGTTTTGCTTTTCTCACTCTCTCTTTCTCTCTCTCTCTGTCCTTTCTTTTTTGGTAGGGCAAAAACCTCATATGAAATCTTCTTACACTGAAAATACATCTTTGTGCTTCTAGCTTTCTCCATATTCTTTTCTTTATCTTACTTATTGTAATCTTTCTGTAACAAACCTGATGAGCTCCCCAACCATTTTTCTTCCTTTTGGTCTCAGGGTGTAATAATTTAGCATAACAATCATGGTGACATTATTATATCAGAACCATTAGGTTTTGTTATTATCTCTGAAACACATTTAGATTTCTGTCTCTGCATAAAATACCTTTTTAGTCTGTTATCTAACTACAAGATATTAAATGACATAGGGAAATTTTATCTAAATTTACCTTTTAATCATTTTTTGTTACCAGAGTGACACCTAACAATGACACAACCACAATCCTGAAAACATATCTGCATCATCTGGCTGGCTGTCCAATGCTGGACTGGCACGTACATTTTTCACAAATAGCTGGAACACAAGGAAGGAAATGCCATATGTTTGAGCCTAAAAAGTTTACCACCATAAACAACTTTCATCAGTAGGATATTTCTAGTTTTGCATCTTTGAAGTTCTGTACACCTGGGAAATGCAAATGTACTGTTTAATATCGGGTGACACTATGTTGTCAGGAAGTGGTGGCATCTTTATAACTCTGGTAAATTTAAGAAACAGTGTTAATTACTTCAAATAAACATCACCCAACATACAAGTGAATCACATTTATATAATAACAAAATGTTTGTTTAGTCAGAACCAATAGATTAAATTTAAATGCCAGGACCAGATTTAAAGACATGTCAAATTTTGAACATTTTATGTGTTTAAGGCCTAAACACCTATTAGTTATTTTGTATGTATTAAACTTATGTAGTCTTAAGTCAATAAACTTAACTTAATTTTTTATTTATTTATCTTTTTTTGTACTGGGAATTGAACTCAGGACTTTGTGCTTGCCAGACTGGTGCTTATGCTGTTCAGCTATACCCCCAGCTATAAACTTAACTTTAATGTTTAGGCTTACAACATAGCTTGTATTTAGATGTATACATGCACATATGTCCAAATGTATGTTATGTGATAAAATAAGATAATAGTTCCTTATTTAACCAGTCATGAACTTATTGAAAACATTTCATAGGTCAATGAAAACTTTTTAACTTATAAAACCCACTATTTAGTAACCAAAATCCTAATGATGAGAACACAAGACACTTATTTAGTAAAATATAGAACTTTTTGTTTTTAAATCAAATTTTGTAAGTTTAATGAAGAGCGTTTTACTATATTAAGAAAATCTTACTATTTTATACATAGAAAGTCTAACCTTTTAATTATAGCCAGCTTAATGTATCTTACCAGTTGCTTTAGATGACTTATGAGAACCAAATCGTAACTACTAAATATTTTAAGCTTATACTTTAACTAAGGAAAAGCTCTTAAATTGTTGTAGACAGACAACAATAGACATTTCATTTATGAAACCAATCTTTTGATATTATCTCAATTAGCTAACAAGTTGGATGGAAATATGTTACCAACTTTAAAAACATCTTCATTTTTATCTGGTTAACTCACTGTTAACCCTATGAACAAAGGTATTTGGGCTATATCATGGATGTCTACTATATTATGAGTGTTTGCTTATCTATATACCAACTAAAATAGAACATATGTGAAAACTGATACACAGAAATATATGTAGCAACCCAATCATATAACCCTTATGCTATCAAACTTTTGTTCCTAAATTCTATGTAAGCCTTGAGACTATCAGTCCTCATCTGATAATGAGGGTTGATAGTCTGTTTTAAATAAGTTTGGCTATCCTGAGAACTTACACAAATGATTTTTCCAGGGAAATCTCAAAAAGTGCCAAAAACAAAAAAAAGAAAAAAAAGAAAAAAAAGAAAACATTGTTGATCCCAAAAAAGTTTTTTTAAATGAAGCCGCCGCAGGTGTTTTAACTGGTTTAACATTGAACAGACAGACAGACAGACACAAAACAATTATATTTAAATTAAAGTGCACTCTCGGATGTATTTGGTCAAGCTGGATTACAATAACCCTTATACAGTTGTAACTATAAATAGACTTGTCGGAACTTTTTATAGGTCAATTAACAGAGACCTCTTGTAATAAGAATTGGAAGGAATAAAAAGCTTTTACACCTGGGAAAGCAGACAGTTTTAAGGCAGGCCTTAGGCTGACGGTTTCTGTGGTTGAAACAGACAGCTGTGCAGGTTTCTCGTTGTTGCTCTAATAGCCTCAGTTGGTAGCCGAAACTGATGTTTTGATAGCCACATAGGACTGCTCCCCCTACAGGGACGGACTGTTGAAGTTAATTTTAACAATTTCCTGGGGATGCACAGGCCAGGCATGGGTTTGGAAAGACTTTGGGGTGAAGTATGGACTCTAAACAGTGGGGAAAGAAGCCTGCCCAGGCTCCAATCCAACGTGCTGTGGAGATCTACCTATGACAGTTTATCCCATTTTGAATAAAAGCCAGGGGAAAGAAGGCATCCTTCTATGCTCTGTGCCTGTTCTAAGGCACCCCCCAGACTTAACCCGGTCCAGCACCAGCAGTGGTGAACTGGAGGTCCGAGGAAGTGGCCAGATGGTGTTAGCCACTCTGACCGCGCACCTGGGCCCCCTTCCCCATGATCCTGTGACCCTGGGACCATGATTAATTGTAGGTTTTCCACGTTTAGAACCTCAGTTAGCACAACTGACCTGGCAAGATGTTCCAGAGAAAAATCACAAGGAGTGAGAGGCAGTGCTCTGGGGACTGGGATTAGGGCTATCACCTACTTCCTGTTTCTGTTTAAAACTGTTACTGAACTCATAAGGATCCCTAGGAACAGTTTTGTTTTATCAGTGAATTTCCCTGCGCTGTGAAATCCGCTCAGTCTGCTCTGTAGTGCAGCCTTCTTGAGGGGAGGGGGAAGTGAAAGGAGTTAATTTATAGTTCTGCCTGAGGGCAGAGAGGCTGATAAATTTAGACTAAAATTTTTACATGTATTCTTCAAAAGTTTGAAGGTTAAATCTAGACCAGCTTTTAGAACATGACCCAGAGATGAGTGATCGTCACCAGAATTCCAGCAGGTTGCGAGGAGGGGGGGACTTGGTCCTGGAATCCAGCAGCCATGGAGAGATGTCTGGGGTAGGACACTATTGTAAATTGCATTATTTTTCATGGGCAGAGCAATGGAGAAGGGAACAGAAGAGTGACTGTGTCCTAAGAACTGAATCCTAATCATCTCAGGGGCAGAAAGACAATCAAGACCAAAACTGTCCCAGGGTGTGTCTCTAGTGCTTAGCAAAACAGGCCTCATGCCTCTAAAGGTAAATGCTGCCACTGACTCCAGCTGCATTGCCAAGCAGAAAACCAACAATTGGAGACCTGAATGGGCTCTGTCCTGCAGGCCTCTTGAGAAACCTCTGCCCAGGCTCTGGGTCAGCCAAAACCTTCATGTGTGCTTTCCTAAATCAGCATCAGCTCTGACTTCCTTCTAACCCAGGGCTTGGAGCTATATAGTCTATGAAAGGATATCTAGCTTTGTTTTCCTTAGAGATGAATGAGCATTTTCTAGGCATTTAGGAGCTTCAGACTGAAAAGGAATACAGATTTTCAGGGTAAAGAGAAGCACATTAGTATTTACTGACAATGATAGCAACTGGCCATGACAGAGGAAAACTGCCAAAGCCTGTCCCCTAGCCTCAGACACACCCAATTGCTGGAACTGTAAAGCAATTCGAAATTCAAAAAAGCCCTTCCCAACAGCCCTCTGAAATAAGATAACAGGCCATCTTGTAACTGCCCAACTGGCTAGGAAAGAAATACAAGTAAATTCAGCAGCCAGTTTAGATGTCTAAATGCAGCTTATGCAGAACAGGAATATAAGGCTTGGTCTGCAGGAAATTAAAACGTCCCGTCAAAAGAAATCTAACTAAATATGAAGGCATTACAATCTTCCCTGCTCTCAAATTTTAACATGACTCAAGCAACCGAAAAAAGACATAGCAACCGCAAACAGTGAGTGACAATTTGTGATTACCTAAAAGACACACAATCCAGAATGCAGGCGAAATATTTAGGTGTGCCATGGAGCAAAAGTAAACGTGTATGTCCTTCCGGTTACCTCCGTGGGACCTCCAAAGTGACAGGGAAAAATGTAACTCCCAAGTTGCTAGATATCAGAAACATCAAGTTCACATTCTCTGGAATCAATGAATGAATTCTAAGGAACAATGGAGGTTGAGTAGGACAATTTATTGGGGATAGGATTGGGAAATAGGAACAGCTCCTGAGAGACAGGAGGAGTCCCGAGTGGCTTGCCTGCCCTTTTAGTTTTTAAGAGACTTTTTTTTTTTTTTTGTCTTTTTGAGACAGAGTCTCGCTGTGCAGTTCAGGCTGGCCTTGAGCTCACTTTATAGTCCAGGCTGGTCTCGAACTCACAATGATCCTCTTGCCTCAGCACCCCGAGTGCTGGGATTAAAGGTGTGCGCCATCATGCCTGGCTTTTAAGAGACTTTTGTTGATCAAGTACTTACACATTTTATTTAATTTTTTCAAAAAATCAGATTTTTACTTTGTTAATAATCTCTGCTTTATGCTTCCCATTTCATTGTTTTGCTTCTATCTTGTTTAGTTCCTTTCTATTTTCTTTAGGCATAATTTTGTTGCTATTTTTCTATTTTCTTAAGATGGATATTAGTTTTCCATTTTTTTCTTGTATACTTATTTAAGGGTTGCAATTTTACTTCCCAATAAAATTTAGCAGAATTTCTTAAATTCTGATAGTATTTCCAGTGTCACTGATTTAAAAGTTATTTTTCTAACTCATGTTGCAGTTTGTTCTTTGTCACATGGGTTTTCAGGAAAGCATAATTTCCAAATATTTAGAAATTTTATGGTTCATTTTGGTTGTTGATTTTTAATTTAAAATTTACATAGGGAATATTTTAAATGATTTTTAATTTCTAATATTTGTTGAACTTACTTGAGGATGGTCTGAAGATAGAGGGGAAAAATGAACTCTGTCTCTTCCTATTATCTGCTCACAATATAGAGAGATCATGTCTATGGTTCGAAATATGTGGGAAGTTCTTCCTATCAGCAAATAAGCAGTCAGTTCTGCAGCAGACATCACTTGGATGCCCTTTAATTTAATTCAAGTTTCACACTATCTATCTGTAGAGGGCATCAGAGCCCACAGACTGAAGGAATTTATGACCAACTGGATACAAATTGGGGTTCCCAAGACCCTTTCTTTCTTTCTTTCTTTCTTTCTTTCTTTCTTTCTTTCTTTCTTTTTTTTTTTTTTGTCTTTTTGTCTTTTTGAGACAGAGTTTCACTATGCAGTTTGGGATGGCCTCAAACTCACAGCAATCGTTCTGCTCCAGCCTCCTGAGTGCTGGGAGTACAAGCTTGGGCCACTACACCCAGCCTAAAACCCTTTCTTTAGAACTGATTGTTTTGCTAAGGTGGTTCATAGACTCAGGGAAACATTTACTCACATTTACCAATGTATTTTAAGGGATATTTTATTTTATTTTTTTAAAGGATATTTTAAAGAGTAAAAACATATATCCTTTACTTCACGTGGACACTGGTCTGTTGAAGGCAATGTCTGGAGGTAGGCTGAGTGCAGTTGCTTCTGTCCCTGTAGCGTTTTGGGGTCTCCCACGTTTCGGGCTTGTTCCTCCCCTTCCCGTAAGCCTGCGCATGTCCGGCTACTCTGTCCTTGGGTGACCCACGGAGACTTCATTGCATCAGTACGATTGAGGCAGGGGCAGCTGTGCAGAACCGCGACTGGACCGAAGGTTCCGGTTGGATGCTCTTAGTCTGCGTACAGAAGTCACCGCGACTCTCCTTGGCCTCTCTGTGTGTGTTCTTTGCTCCCAAGAGTGGGCCAGGACCTCCTCTGAAATGGGGGTCTTAACATTTCCAAAACAAGGCAAGCCCAAGAATTTCTTATGGCCAGCTTAATGGCGAGGGAAGATCAGAGTGTATCTTCATCTTCTATGACTCCCTGGGGAGGACAAATAATACTTTTATGATCTGGCTTGGGGAAAAATATGAGCAGGTGAAAGGCGGTGAGGAGAATGTCAGAGTAAGACAGAGAGATAGAGAGAGAGAGAGAGAGAGAGAGAGAGAGAGAGAGAGATCGATTGTTACTTCCTGAGGCCTGTACCTTGGGTCTAACTCACCTCACATTGCCATCTTTCAGCTTTATAATTCCAAAGCTCTTCTGAAGTTCCTGTAGGATCCAAAGACAGGAGATAAAATACTTCAACAAAAGCTGTGCTTATTGTTCTAGTCTTTCAGGAAATAATAAGGACTATGAAAGTTTTGAGTCAGGAACTGTGGACAAATATCTCATAATATTGAAAATAGTTCAGGGTTAATATGGGTAAGTAATCTTTATATACTCAAAAACACTTTGTTCTACAGCTGTTGAGAACAACACTCTGAGTACATCTTCTATATCCTTACTAGTTCTTGGTCTGCTTTTCTATTGGGTACTGATGGTGGTGTGTTAAAATGTCCTCAGTGATTGTGAATCATACTCTTTGCCCTTTTAACACTATCATTTTTGTTTTCCTAACATTGAGACTGCATATGGTGTGTACATCCTATAATTTTCCTAAATGATTGTGTCTTTGATCTTTAAGAACCAGTACTCTTAAAAGAATTGCTGTATCAGAAACAAGTATTTCAGTTAGCTTTCTGTTCAGAGTTAACATGAATGGAACGCAGAGGAAGATTTGAAAGAATAAAAAGCTATTGGAATTTAGGATGAGAGGAATGACAGGCAAAGGTGAGTCCCAAGACTCAGATGTGGCTGATCACATCCTGTGGAGTGGATTTCACAGGAGAGAAACAGAATCAGGGCAGGTGCATTTAATTACTAAAGTTTTTCTTTTCTGGTGGGTTAGTTTGGAGGCCTCTTAGTTTCTTTCTGCTGAAGATGTGATGAATTAGTGGAGATCAGATGAACATCCTAGCGATTCAATTTTATCCTGAGTCATATGTAGCGTCATTCATCCTCACACCCGTAACTGACCATTGGAAAAAGTCTGGAAAGTAAAGGAAGGAACACTGACACTGAAACTTAGCAGCTTAATGAAAGGCATTTGGTCACAATGTGCAAACTTACTGCCCAGTGGTTTTTGTGGGTCTGTAATTTGGCGGGCCTCTGATCAAAGTTTTTACTTAGAATATAGAAGTCTTAGTAGCACTTTGGTAAACAATGTTAAAAGAGAAAATGCACTGATGAATTTATTTGTCCTGTCTCTGATTGAGAATAAGGATATTTCATTGACTTAACATCATATTTGGGGAGAAATCCTTACAAATAGGATGTTGAAACTTTTCTTTCATCTTCCTACATAGAAACAAAATGCAACATTTATAAAAATGAGCTAGTTTGTTGTTTTAAATAAGAAATTTGCAATGTGATATCAGGAAATGCTTAACAACTTATTATTGATCCTATACCACATGGCAAATTTCAGTGCACATTTTATATATAATTCGTTCCCAGCCAAGATATGACACATGTAAAACTGACCCTTGATCAAAGGCTCTGTTGGCAATTATATTCTAAACTCAGCTCAGTGGACCACGAACAAAGGTCTGAGCTAAAATTTATTGGCCCAAGAAGAACTGTATTTGTGTAGGATAAAGTGTACTTATTGGACTAAGTATGTTCTCTAGGGCTTGGAAATTATGTGACATGTTTTGATAATTGCATATAACTATCATATAATCAGGGGCTAATGAGATAGATGTCTGTGACATCTCTCCAGTTAGCCTATGTGCATAATTGTTCTTTTGAAAGCCTCATTTCCCCCAGTGAGGTTAGTTAGCCTTTCTAATTGTAAGCCTGGTTCATTTAAATGCTATCTTCTATAACATGGTTCTGTGGAGAGAATTCCGTCGCAGGGTGTAGTGCTGATCTTTTTGCTGCATCTGGAAATGTCTTTACTGTGCCTTTATTTTTCAGAATGGGTAATTATATGTTGACAGTACTTTAAAGATTCTGGTCTATTAGGTTCTCACTTCTGTCACTCCTCTTCAGTATCAGATATCAGCTCTATTTTTGCTCCTTTGAAGGTGATGCACATTTATTTTTCTGACTCCTAATGCATTGTTTTGTCTTCAGATTTTATCAGTTTTAGTCTAATGTGACTAGGAGCGTTTATCTTATTACTTATCCCCAGGATGGGTTATCACACTTGTTGAATATTTGCTTGATGTATTTCATCATTTTCCAAAAAATTGAGTCCATATTTCCTCACATATTGTTTCAGTCACATTATTTATCACAAGTAATTCCCCCCCGGGAGCCCTTATATATGTATGCTAGTGTTTCAATATCCTTTATATCTATTATCATCTTTTTATATTTATAGCATTTTTTTTCTGTGCCCCATGGAGTATATTTTATTCTGACCTCTCTTTCAGGTTATTAGTCTTGTATTAGTCCACTGGGTCCAATCTGCAGTACATTCTCCAAGTTAGTATAAGATTTATGTTTTTCATTTCTAGAATTTCAACTTGTTATTTCCAAATGTTTAGTATACATTTCTCTGAAAAATACAGTATTATTTGTTTACTTTTATTTCTTAAAGTATGATGGACATGTGAAAATCTATATAAATCTCAAATATATTACCTAATGAATGTGGAAAATTTTACTTCTCTCTCCCCCAACTTTATATTTTTAGAAGCAGAATGTACTTCTTTTTATATCATGTATCTGTGAAAACATTTTTTGGGAGTTACAGTTATTCTTAATAATACATTTGTCTTTGAACTTTAATACTAGGGTTTGAAGTGATTTATATAGTACATTATAGTATTACATTATTCTTTATTTTTCCATAAATTTACCTTAGCCAGTGAGATATACTTTTATATGTTTTTCTGTTTCTATGAAGCATCCTTTCATTTCAGTTTGAATAACTCTAACACTTCTTGTAATGCTGGTCTGTTGGGGTGAAATGCCTCAGTTTTTGTTTACATGGAAAAAGACTTTATCTCTGCTTTATTTTTGAAGGACAGATTTTCTAGGTATAGTATTCTTGATTGACATTTTTTATTATTTAAGTACTTTGAATATATCATTCTACTCTCTGCTGGTCTGTAAGACTTCTGCTGGGAATCCACTGATAGAATTATGGAAGTACTTTTGTATGTAAGTTACAGTTCTCTTGTTGCTTTCAGGTTTCTCTTTGTCTTTGACTTCTGATGGTTTGATTGCAGTGCAGACCTCTTTAGGTTTAACCTGTTTGGAATCCTTTGAGTTTCTTGACTCTAGATGTCTAGATAGCAGCACATCTCTAGATATCACATTTTTTGTTTTAATAAAGTTTCTGCTCCTTTCTTTCTCTTCCTCTGCCTTCCCTCTCATCTTTTTCTCCTTCACCTGTTCTCACCTCTTCCTCCTTTATCCTCTTTCTCTTCCTACTTTTTTTTGTTTTTTCCTACACTACCACCTTGCCTCCTTCTTACCATAATGCACACGTTGGTTTATTTGATTATGTTTCATAGGCTTTCTTCTTTCTTTTTTCATTCCTTTTTCTTTTTTGCCTCTCAGAATAGGTAATTTCAAGTGACCTGCTTTTGAGTTTATTGATCCATTCTTCCACTTGACCAAGTCTGCTGTTGAAATTGCTTCATTTTTCAGTTCATTCACTGTACTCTTCAGTTTGAGGGTTTGTTGGTTCTTTCTTACAGGGTTTATCTCTTGATATGGCATCTCATTTTGTTCACATATTATTTTCCATATTTGATTTAGTTGTCTGTGCTCTCTTGTAGTTCACTGAGCTTCTTTAAGATGCCTATTTTGAATACCTGGGTGGTTCCACATCTCTATTTATTTTGGGCTCCATTATTTGAGCTTCATTTTATGTGCTCAGGGATGCCATGGTTCCTTTAGGCATCATGTTCTTTGGATATTTGATTGGTATCTGCTCATTTGAAGAAGCAGTCACCTCTCTCAGCTGTTCCAGATTGGTTTTGATAGGGAAGGCCCTTCACAAGTCAGCTTGACCAGGTACTCTGGGTGGCCTGCAGTGGACCAGCCAATAGGGTCTGTAGGCAGATAGGCCCAGTGCCAGGGTCTGTGGGAAGGTGAACATGCCTTGTGCCAGGAACTGTAGACTGCTTGGCTTTTGAAGAAAGTCTGATGTTAACTTTGTGTACTACTGTATTTTGTACTGCTGTAATAAATACCTAAACCCTGGTACTTTGTACAGAAATAAGGTTTATTTGGTTCAAGATCAGGTGGTTCCATCTATTCAGCTCTGATGTTGACCCTGTTTTGTCAACATGGGAGATGGAATCATGGTAGAAGCAAGAGAACATAAGACAGAGAGAGAGAGAGAGAGAGAGAGAGAGAGAGAGAGAGATATCACGTGTTGATTGAGAAACCACAGATATTCATACATCAACCTTGTTCTTTGTGCTAACTCAGGAACTAACTCACTCCACCTGACTAGCCTTAATCCCTTCTGGGAGCAGTGTCCCCATGACCTACCCACCACTTCTGCTTGGCCCCAGGTCTTAACTACCCAGCCCTGTCATCCTGGCAACACTTCTTCCAACACATGAAGGGCAGACCACATCGAAAGCATAGTATTGGATGCTGTATTTTCCCTCCATAGAACTTTAGGTGTGAGAGCATCTCTTGTGGTCCTGTGCTCTGCCACCTGAGGGGGACACAGATAAAGTAAAATGTGTCTTCTTACCCTTTTCCATGTGTCTTTTGTCATTGCTGTGCTCCACCAGGGTGGGATAACCTCTCATAAAGGTACTTTCATCCTTGGATGGTTGTTAACTTGGTGTCTTTTGTAGGGAGATCCAGGCTGGAATCTCCTATCATGTGATCTTGAGGATGTCACTTCTCAATAACAATTCTTTTAAAGTCTATTTCTGGTAACTTTGGTACTGTCATTTCCTGTCCCAAATGTATTTTTCTCTCTTAGTTTTCTTGATAGGCTTATTCATTTTATAAATTGTGTATAAAAATGGTAAAGCCTCTGTCAGAAATGTTAGGTTCTAGAAAGCCATTTAAATAAAAGTCCAGGGAGGATCCAATGTGAGGATTCTATGTTTTAGTCTTTTAAGGCCCAGCCTGCTCCAGTATACCCCTGTTCCTGCAGTGTAGTCCTTTAGGGGTGAAAGCTGGGGTTAATGCCCAGATCCCGGCCACTTTGTTGGAACTTGAATTCTAGTTTTTACTTCCTAATCTCTACAAGACCGCTAAGTGTTTTCTTTAGCTTTTTAACTCCTTAGCTTAGTACTTTTAGAAGGGCAAGTCTAGTTTATAGCCTATGTGACTTATAAATAAATAAGTAGAAGAAAAGCAGCAATAAAATGCCAGAGGTTCATTTTAGTGTTTCTCTTTATTTCTAGAATCTTGGTTCTTGGATATTCTGGTAACTTTCTGAGGCCTTTAGGTGTGTGTGTGTGTGTGTAGTTATTGATAGCAGGTTTAGATGCTAAAGGAACTTTCACTATCTTTATTAATGTATTGTTTGGGTCATGTGTGGTTTATGCGTCCTTAAAAGTTGCTCCAAATGTTTTCTATAACAAAACTGGATTAAAGAAAAGCAAAAGACTAGGAATAACCACAACAGTTCTGAAGAAGAACAAGGACAGAAAATTTAGAGATATCAAAGTGATAGCTAAACCTGTGGCAAGTAGGAGAGAAAATTGGCAGAAAGATGGGCAAATAGTGCAATGGAATACAGTAGCGTACAGAAATAGTATGATCCATCATCACTTGATTTGTAACAAAAGTGTCATGGAAGGCATGTGGGGAAGGGATGATCTCCGGGAAAGACGTGGGAATAATTGGATGAAATGAAAGAAAAACTTGAGTCATACTGAGTCATAAACAAACTTGGTATCAGAATGTTGGTATAAAATTCCTTGACTATTGTGTGAAAGTTTCTTATCTTGGGATAGGCAATGATTTTTTTCAGCAGGGCACTAACTGCATTAACAATAAAGGAAAAACATGATAAAATAAATCTACTAAAAATAAGCTGCCTATGATATATACAAAAGGCACTAATGCAGCTGATGTTTTAATTGATACAGATAAATATTTGTAATGATTCAACTTGTATCTTGACTATAAAGAAATTTTACAAATCAATCTTTCATGTTGAAGAAATTTAAGAACAAATTCACATGAGCAGTTACGTTACAACAAGGGCTATTCACATTACCAGTAAACATGAAAAGTGCTCTATCTCACTGAGCATCTTCAAAATCCAAATCAAACTACAAGGACATGTCTGTATGGACCCTGGAGGAACAGAAGCAACAACAAAAAGGTGGAAAGTATCAGGTGTCGACAAAGCCGTGAAGTGACTGGAACCCTTCAGCACTACTGGCTGGAATATAAGCTGTTTGACTCATTTTGGAAAACTGGCCATGTCTGCTAATGATGAATTTTTAGCAGTTTTACTCTTATATGCATGATCAACAGACATCTGTTCAAATGAGCTGTACTGGACCATTCGTATCAGTAGTATTTCCAGTGGCCTCTAAACGGGAGCCATTCAGACATCCGTTGGTAGGGCAGTAGGTCAGTGAATGGTGGAGGATTCATTCGGCTATACACTCTACAGCAGGGGACGGTCAGAGCTTGCTTCTATATGCAGTAATAAGGGTATTTCTTCGAGAAGAGGATTGAGTGAAAACTAGCCATATGAACACAACCTGCCATAGGATTCCATTCTGCTAAAACTCAGGAACAGGCAGAACTAATCTCTCATGTTTGATAATGCAGTAACTCCCTTCAGGATGGTGGTTATTTCAGTGGGGCATGGGGAGCCTTCAATGGATGATATTATTCTAAGTCTTGATTGGGATGCTGGCTATATGAGTATCTTTGTGACAATTCACCAGCCAATTGACTTTAAAGTTATGTACTTATACATGTTACAGTCAAGAAACTTCTATCTGCAAGTAGATAAGTGCCATTTAAATGGAAGGAAATATAAGTAAGATTTGATAATTTGAATTATAAATTTAAAAATTGCTGAGTTCTCTAGGCAGGTCTCTCCAGGCAAAAGAAGATATCATTGTGGTGTTGCCAAACTACATTGACCATTCCTGCATTAAAACTTATTTTGTGTATTTTCCTTCAAAGACTACCTACCTATCTCTAGATAGATTAGGCACCAGTGAGATTTAATTGCAGATTTAATATGCTCACTAATGAGATGGGAAGTTTTGACATCTAAGTAGGAAGGTGGGGCGTTTATTGTACAAGAACCTCTTTAAGATCACAATGTATCTTGGACAATTTGACTCACATCATGGATGAATTCCTGCAGCAGTTGATTTATTGCCACATACAGATAAACTTCCACTTGCAAATACTATAGCACTTATAGTCATGGGCCTCCTCTCTGTCTCTGTCTCTCTATCTCTTCATCTGTCTCTCTGTCCCTTTCTGTCTCTCTCTGTCTCAAAAAATCAACATACTCCTGGGTAAATTTATATCATCAACATTATCATAGTTTTTCCTTTGCTTTCAGTGACTTATTCATAAACTCCAGATTTTCCAGGCAGTTTAAGAAAATAAAGTTGTAAAGGGTGTAAAATAAAGTTGTTTAAAAGTATTGACCAACACTGGCATTGTAAAATGAGTTAGAGTCTATCTGGAATCTGTTAACTTGATTGCATTAAGAATTAAGAAACGAAATGTGGAGAGAACAGAGAGGGCAGTTTTTCTCCCAAGTTACTTTGCTAAGTTGGGAGTGAGGGTATAAGACAGCCAGGTGTGTGGTATCAGAATTACAGTCAACGCTGAGGATTAATTATTTGAATAATGATCTAAAGAATGATTCATTGAAAATAAGCTCCTTTAGGGGTAGGTGGGACCCAGAGGTTTGCAAGTTGTCTGCTTTTCTGTGCATACTCGCTACATTCAGGATGGCTTTCTTCTTCCAAAGCCTCTAATGTGCAGAGTGATTCTGCCTGACGGGGGCAGTGTGTGCCTGCTGGTCTGTGGCGGAGTCTCAATCCTTGCTTTGGACAGAAGACAAAACGCCCTGCAGAGCTCCAAGGAGGGCTGCGACGGGCCGTGCAGGGCTTCACTGTTTCTGAAAAGACAGCTCGTGTACGAACAAAACCAGAAAGGGATCAAAATGGAAAATCAAAGTTTTGTCAGGTTTTCCACAGTCCAGTAGATGAGCAGGTTGTCAAAAGATTATTCTGTAAAGCCCTCTAATAGGCTTTCCAAAGCCTCTTTCTTAATGCAGTCAAAACAGAGATAATGACATCTCCCCAAAGGTCCGCCTCGGAGCAGCAGACGGATTCGCAGGCTCCCCCACAGTCGTGCCTTGTGGGCCGGAAGCAGCTGTGTGCTCATCTTTATCGTGCTTCTTTGCTTGGAAGGGGAACAGAAAACAATGCCTTCCGTGCACTTGGAAGTTTTGCTTTTCTGAGGAATACCACTGTCCAGGCAGGCTTATTCTGAGTGTGTGGGCAGCGCTAATGATAGTCTGCAGGGCTTGTTTTATCGACTGTGTCTGAAGACGAATCTATTTTCTTTTTCTCTTAGGCGCGAGGCAGCAAGAAAAATGGGTCTCATCTCAGCAGCACTTCAGGTCCCTTGGTGCCCTCGCACGCCCTTCTGCCCCGCGCAGGCCGCAGGTGGCTCCCGTGGGCCAGAACAGCCCCATCCCCGAAGCAGACAGGAAGAGGTACCGACAGGGCTGGAAGGCTGGCCCCTGCTCTGATGGCCGCATACTTTCTGAGCCATTTCTCACTGCCGAAGCTTAACACTACCAAGATTCATTTGCTTATATTTAAGAGTACTTTTTAAAGCATTTTTTTTTTTTTTTGGTGTAGACTATAACAAATGTGCTGGTAAACATGCAATGAAAAGATGTACGGTGTAAGGGGTGCATGGTTTATCACAAAGCAAACAAGGTTAAAGACCTTGACCACGACCGAACAGGATGGTCCTGTTCCTCAAGCTCCTGCTGATTCACTAGCCCGCGTTCCTCCCCAGTATCTAACCAACACCCTGATTAGCACAGCGAGCAGTTCCTTGCCCTTCTTTCTATCTTCACCTCCTGGATTAGCCAGGGTTCTCCTAACCCTGTGTGTGTGTGTGTGTGTGTGTGTGTAACATGTCTCAGGAGATATATTCTGGGAATTGGCCCGTGCAATCATGAGGCAGAGAAGTCCCATAATCTCCAGGTGCAAACTGGAGACCCAGGCAGTCTGGCAGGTATGATCCAGCCTGAGACTCAGGAAAGTCGATGGTGTCAGTCCTGTGCTGAGTCTGAAGACCCCAGCAGGGGCATTGGAGGTGGTGCAAGACCGGAGAGGGTTGGAGAGCTCGAGAACTGGGAACAGCAAGACTCTAGGGCAAGGGAGACAGAATCTTCATTTCCTCTGAGTCCATGCTGTAGTCTTCAGCAGGTGGGGTGATTCCTGCCACGCTGGGGAGGGAGGTCTGCTGACTCCGGTGCAAATCTTCTGCAGACACACCGTCACAGACACTTCCTGAAACTGTCACACCCTCCATTTGGGGCATCCCTTCGCCTTGACAAGTTGATAGATAAAATTAACCATTATACTTGCTAAGTATGCCTTCCCAGGGATCTTCCTGCTGTACTTCTCCACAGTCTTCCTGCTGTCTCATGCTTCCAGACAGAATTAAAAAAAAAAAAATATGAAAGTGTCCTAGTTCTCAGTTGTCCTTAGCAGAAGGATTAGTTTGTGTTACCCAACCTACCATTCCTAGAAGTAAACCTTATTCGTTTTTTTATTTTCTATTTTTACTTTATTTTACTTTTTATTTTTTTTTTGAGACAGGGTCTCACTATGTAATTCAGGCTGACCTGACTCACTATGTAGCCCGGGCTGGCCTCGAACTTGTGATGATCCTCCTGCCTCAGCCTCCTGATTGCTGGGTTGGCAGGCGTGTGCCATCGTACCCAGCCTAACTTAATTTTTAATTCGACAAATACTTGTTGCATTCCCACTAGCCAGCTTCTATGCAAAGAACTTGCGATTCAGAGGTAAATAAGGCAAGTGAAGGATTGTTGTTAGGGGACGGCTGCAGTCCAAACGAGAGATTCAGACAGGTAAACACTACTGTGCTTGTCTTTAAAATGCCTGTGTGGCTGCGAAGCAGTATGAAATATATCCTATCGCAAAGATAAGCATTAGGGAATACATTAAAATTGGTGGTAAACATTGGTTTTTATAAAAATGCCTCTTTACTATCAGATTAAAATAGAATTTCTTTATAGCAAAGTGTTTTGGAATTTAACAGACACACACACACAGGCACACCCCCTCCCCACCCCACATACACAAACCCCAGAACTATTCACAAATACCATTTGTAGTGATTCTGGTTTTGTATCCAGGATGTGCTTGGACTGAGAGCTTCCGAATGCAGCGCCTGAGGGAGAGACAGGGTCTGCTGACTCCACTTCCTCTCTTCTAGCCTCGTGCCTACTACTACCTTCTCCTCTTGAGTTTTAATCCCTTCAGACTTCTTTGTTCTGTATCTTTTCTTCCTTCCAACCCCTTGCAAATGTAGAAGTTAAATCTGCACAGGTCACAGGACAGATTTCCTTGTGATTTCTCTGTTTCTGGGGTACCTGGGTCCTGCTTGTGATGGTTTTAAAGAACTGAACCTTGCCTCCTACCCGTGGTGATTTCTTCTTTCTTCACCCACAGAGCTCTCCCTGAGATTGTACTCCTGTGTTTCCTCCCTCTCACTGTTTCACTATTTTTTAAGAGTAGCATTCTGTGAATTCCCCAAATTATAGGTAAAATATGACTTTCTAAAAAAATGTATTAATTTTTTACAAAGAAGGCGCATCTTAAAGAACATTTTTTTTTATTGTGGAATTTTTCAAACACACTCCAAAGTTGAACCAACATGACAAATTCCCACAGGGCCATTATAACTATTTTGTAGCTCTTCTTTCAAGTATCCCTTCACTGCTAGTTTTTTGGGAGGTTTTTAGAAAGTATCTTAAAGCAAATTCCTGATAATATGTCATTTCTTATGTAAAATATTTAGCATACACCATCAACTGTTAATTTCTTTTACCTTAAGTGACCACTATGCCTTGCTGTAACTAGAAAAATGAACAATGATTCATTCACCTTATGTAATTTTCAGCTTGTAAATCAAATGTCCCCAATTATCTTATGTGTGTCATTTTATAGTTGAATTTTTAGATTTTTTCATTCACTTACTCTAACTAGGATTTAAAGTTTATTCCTAGGAAACTAAACTCTTTTTCGATTGTAATGGTTCCCCATCCTCTTTTTCATGCTATTAAATTGTTGGAGAAATGAGATCATTTGTTTTACAGAATATACCATTATCTGGATTTATTTTTTTATTTTTTATTATTTTTTTTTGCGGCACCAGGGATTGAACTCGCAGCCTCGCACCTGCCAAACAGGCGCTCAAGCCACTGAGCCAAACTCCCAGCCCTCATTATCTGGATTTGGATGGGCTCTATTTGGTATGGGAATTTAATTTCTAATTCTTCTGTCCCTATATTTCCTTTAAACTACTTGTGACTGGAAAGATGTCCTCTATGCTTGATGATAGTCATGTTTTACATAGTTGGTACCTTTCTAAATCAAGCTTTCAAATTAAAAAAAAAACTTGAAGGCTCAAGATCTTTACCCCTAGAAGTTTAAAATGTTATAGATGAAACTATTCAAGGGCAAGTGGATTTGATAGTCATTATTATATTCCTCCTGTGGTATGCAGTACTAAACTCATGGTCATTCTGCGTGAATAAATGAATGGATGAGTGAGATTTTTTTGAGCAAGGTATTGAAAGAATAATTGAATTTATAATTCCTCCCCTTGTCATGCTGAATTCATCAATAAATATTCTTGGAGTCTAACCAGATTTTTAAATGACAATATAAGGATAAATATAGTAAATAAGTGCTTGACCAATTGACCAAATTGAATACTAATTCATTCCAGTGTATTTTAAAGTAGTATATTTTATTTTATTCATTGGTTTTGTGGGACTGGGTACATATTCAGAGGAATGCAGAAACCAGAGAAGAGTAAGGGGACTAGGGCTGGAAGCTCTGTAAAAGGTTTGGACTAATTTTTCACCAAATGTACAAATCTTCTCTACATTATCATTGGTCCTGTGCTTATTAAACTTTTGAAAATGAAACACATAAATGATAGGAACTCATTGCCTTTGTAATACAGTCCATTATATTTCAAGGTGACATTAATTGAATAATTAATTCTGGAGAAATGACACTCCCATGTTTGCTGGGTTCTGCTTTTGATGGTTTCAAAAATGCCATTATTGGAGAGTCATTCATTATAACTTGAAGGATGTTTTAAATTACTGATTTACTCATCTCAAGTCTGACTCTGCTCCATGACTGTAATCTCCAGGAAGACAGGCAGCGTGTGTGAGTTATTCAGTACATCCCTCGGGCTCAGCTCCTGTATTTATTGAATGGAGAATAAAGCAAATTAATGATTTGCTTTATGATCACTCCACAAAGCTGCAACCTTTGATTTCTGATTCCAGACCTTTCCAGAGCTACATGTATATTATATCTAGGCTTAACCCAATGCCATTTTCAGATGAAAGTATTTCTTTTATACAGTATGATACCGTGAATCCTGAGCCTGCTCTCTAGTTTCCTGATCTGTTGCTCACATGATACAGTGATTGAAAATGATTCAATGACTGAAATTCTTATTACTTCCTTTTAAGATTTTCGTTGTCAGAAATGAACACATGGATCTTCTCCAACACAACTGTTACTCTCACTTTGATATTATGAGTGGATTAATGCATTGTCTAAGATTGCATTTTTAAATTGCCTTGCCATAGCTCATTGTTGACTCATAATTTACTGGACATCAACCCCCATCTTCAGTTCACCCCATTGGTACACTGATCACTGCAGTACACTCCTCTCTCCCTCATTATGCTAGTAGATTAGTTTTTTTAAAAGGGTAACTGTGGACATCACTGGGCCAAAGCATGGGCTTCACATCTTTGTCTATTAAATGACATCTTCACTGAATATGGTTGAAGGTAAGTACACGCATCTAATTCCAGAATCAAAACCAATAACTTCACTAATAAAGGGTGGAGTTGATGTTGCTTAACAACCGTGAGTGAGATCTTGATTTCTGGACTTCAGCGGGCTCCCTAAAAGCTAGTGGATCAAATAATTGCAAAAAAAATTTTCTTCTTAGGATACATTAATATCAACTCCACTTGTACATCAGTGCCATCTGTTTTCAGATGGTACTGGTGGCCCAGAAATTTGTGCTGAAATGATATCATGGTGCCTCCAAACTTGACACTGAGAATAATTCGCAGTACTTACTGTGAGGGATGAGAGAATCGGTAAATACATTGTAGTTTTAGTTAAATGTTATAGAGAAAATTAAACAGCATGGGTAGTAATATAATGCTGAGGGGAGGAGGAGAACACTTTAGATCAGATGGTCCATAAAAACACTTATAAGGAAGCAGCATTTGAATTGAGAGCTAAATGATTGGAAATGAGCATTTATGCAGAATTCTGAGGAAAACCTTTAATATCTGTACACAAACCCCTGAAATCACCTTTTTTATGTGATCTTCTATTGAAGAAATTTTTGCTGGGTCTTTCTGGCTATAACTTTCATTTCAAACTTCACATATATCTCTGATTCAAAAAGTAACTTAGTTTTTTTTTGAAAATTAATCACTCTCTCCATACTGTATCTATAATTTATTTTTCCCCTCATTTTGAAAATGGCAACAATCTTTGTAGTGTTTTTCACTTCTCATTTTTCATATGTGCAGTCAAGTCTGCATCTTTTTAGTATATGGATATATATTTCATTTGAACTCAAGCAGACGATCCTTTAAACCAAATAAACTCTCTTTTACTTAACTTCCTGCTTACCTTGGTTTCCATGCTTTCAGATTTCCCCCCCTCCATTTTTCAGTTTAATTGAAAGAATTAGAATTTAAGAATTTTAGAGAAAATATGGGGTGTCTAAAATATGGAGTGTTTTGACTCCTTTTTGCATCTGTTAACATTTTACCATGTGCACCAAGTGCTGGTTCAATTCCTACCTTTTTTTTTTTCACCTTTTGAAAATACATTTCTTTCCCTATTGTTTGCACCAGCTTTTGCAAATCTCTCTGCACATTGTGAATTTTTTCCCTTTTTGTCTACTTTCAAAGATTTTTAGTTTTCTTTGGTATTTTCCTTGGCTACGTGGCTCTCTTTCTATTATTTAATTAGAGACTTTCCTTACAGACAAACTGATTTCATTAGTTGTATTTGCCCTTTTCTTCCATTTGCCCTTTTAGAGTTTTTTATGGAACATCTCAATCTATGTGTGTCTTCTTCCCTTTTGGTAGCCTGTGCCCATGGGCCCTTTATACTCTTTAGTTGTTTTTTGTTGTTGATATTTGCATTGATAATTCATAGGGAGTATGGCTGGGTCTGTTCATTATAACCTCCATGGTTTTCTGAACTTGAAGAGAACACCATCACTTTCCTTAAAGATTCCTAACTCTTCTGGGGCAAGGGTTAGCAGAATTGTTCTTTCTTGGTCAAGAATTAATACTAACCACCTCCATTATTGTATCTTGCCTTTGTTCCAGTTTTGTGGTCATTTTCTTCCCTATCGGATGAGGTCTAGAGTTATCTCACAGGTCATTTTTTGAGGATATATTAGAACATTGGAGACAAATGTCAGTAACCTATTTGAATTTTTTCTCTTTGCTTCTATACTTTTTTTAAAATCAAATTTTATTGATACATTTTAAATATACATAATGAACATATTCATCATAGAGAATTTTTACCTGTACATGATATAACTTATTTCTTTTTTTTGCCATTCTCCTACCATATTTGCATTTTAATTGGAGAATTGTGGATAAAATATTTTAAAATAAATGTCATTCCAGTGTTAGAAATTTAGTAAATTAGTTGGGTAAGTCAATAGGATGAGAATTTTAGAGAAAGAAAAGTTTGTACAATATTTTGTATAATACTTTAAATCTTTCCATAACTTCCTCCATGTGTTTGTGAAGGTCCAAAATAGCCAAAGAGTTGTTCCAGTTGCAGAAGCAAACTTTGGCTAATGAATAGTTTGATTGAAAATTTCAAAGTCCTTGGAAAAGTTTCTGACATCATAAATATAGACAAGTAAGTTCCATTTGTACCTGTAATTATACATCCAGGAAATCACCATTGTTAACATTTTTGTCCCAGCCCTTATCCTAGAAGATGGAACCTAGGTTCATGGAAAGACCGAGAATTAACTGATAGAGTATTTTGGGGCACTCAATCTGAAGTGGCGCAGAGAAAATGAGAGCAAGAGAGATAAGGAGGAGGCCTTTAATGCGGAGGGCATGGGAGAGCTTTAGGGTCTGGGGGGTGTAGAATCCCTACAAGAACAAAGGAGTGTAGTTACCTTTATCAACTTTGGCTGGGGGAAGAGTTTGGGAGGTGGGCAAAATGACATATTAACAGCTGATTTGAAGGAGCATCTGCCTGTGTAAAACAGGAGACAGAAAGATTTACTGGGGTCTGGGGGTGGAGGCTTGGGTGGTTGTGGAGTCTTTGGGTTGGTGAGGGCTTGGAGCATGTGCAAGAGGGAGCAGGAGGTTTATCTCTGGAATGAGAAGGAAAACATAGAGTTTACTCTTGGAGAGCTAAGTTGTTTCTTTGGGTCCAGTACCAAGTTGGGGGGATGTCATGTTACAGATAGCTAAGCCCCAGGCTAGCAGAATCTATCATTAACCTCATGCTCATTCCACAGTAGAAGAGGAAATTACATTTGTGTGTACAGTGTTCATATTCTTTCTATTTTAATTTCTTTTTACAAATATTTTATTTGAAACTGACATGTTTATGTGGTACAGTATGATATTTCAGTACATGCACACAACACTTAATGATCAGATCAGATTTATCTATCACCTCAGACATTTATCATCACTTTATCTTGGGAATATTCAATGTCCTCTGTATAGCTATTTGGAGTATTTAATTAATTGACTCCTGAGAGGTGGTTGGGTTATGCATATGCCCTACTCCTCAGTGAATCAAGAACATGCTGTCAGGAGGCGGGGGCCCGCTGGACTCGGTCACCGGGGACACACCTTTGGAGAATATGTCTCTCGCTGGTGATGTTCCCCTGTGCTCCTCTTCCTTGTCCACCGTGATGCTCTGCCATGAAGCTGCCTGACCATGGGCAGCAAACTCTGAGCCAAACTAAACCTCTCCACCTTTAAGTTGCCAGTGTTGGGTATTTTACCCCAGCAAAGAAAGCTGACCGATGCACATAGTTCTCCCACTATGCTAGAGAACACTAGAAGGTATTCCTCCTCTGCAACTACCCACACCGCTGCCTGTTAACCATCCTCTGTTCTCCCTACCCGCCTTTTCAGGCTCTGATAAACACTACTCCAGTCTTTATTTCTTTAAGATAAAAGTTCTTAGCTTCTACATGTGAGTGAGAACATGTGGTTTTTATTTTTGTGTGTCTGACTTACTGCATTTGAGAACTGTGGGGAACCACAGGGAACACTCTCCTTGGAAAGAATAGCAACTATCTCCATTTTGGATAGACTTGGCCCTATCTCCCGGTGTTGATATGCACAGAGCTGGCTGGGTTATTTCTTTATGCCTTCAATTGGCTTCAAGCAATGTAAACTGGGCTGGCTGAGGAGCTGATGTGTAATCTCTAAGGCAAAACAACAGGGCAGTGTTACCCCACCCAGTGACTCCCCAAATATGTGGTTGAATCTGGTAGGATGGAGAGCCGTGCTCCACGTAGTTGGCTGGGACTGAGCCTCAAAAGAGAGGCTATGACTTCCCAGGGCAAAAAAAGATTGTACATCAGGACTAAAGCACCAACCCCAAATTATTAGCTAGTACCTCAGTTGTTAAGCAGATTGCTTTCTCTGTATTTCTTGCCCTCTGCATATCGCAGAGGTGGTCTCAGGCCTCCTACCTAACCCAGCTCACAGCAGTCATGGCAGTCACGAGTTTCCACCACTCTCACTGTCACTCATCCCTGAGCTACTCCCCTCATGGAGAATTAATAAAACCCGGGTTGGGCTCTGGGTTGAGGCCTTTGTTCCAGTGAACACCATCTTGGCTGGACTTAGGACCCCTTGGATCCCCACAACTGTATATATGTCTCAGTGTCTTTCTTCTCATCATGGGTTGCAGTAGAAGGGGTAGATTAAAATTAACTAATTAAAATTCTGATAACGTTTCCTTGGGATTATAATTATAAACCTTCCTGGACTGAGACAAGGTCAAAAAAAGGTTCTCTATAGAGAACTCTTCGAGTTCGATCCATTTTTCTGCAAATAACAGACGTTCATCCTTTTTTTGTGGCTGAAGGATGTTCCATTGTGTACATATGCCACGTTTTCTTTATTCGTTCATTCGTTGCTGGAACATTCACTTTGATTTTGTGTCTTGGCTCTTAAGACTAGTTCTGTAGTAAACATGGAAAGTGTCTTGGCTCTTAAGACTAGTTCTGTAGTAAACATGGAAAGTGTAGATGTTTCTTCAACATACTGATTTCAATTTCTTTGGATATATACCCAACAGAGGGGACTGTGGGATCATATGTTGGTTCTCTTTCTAGTTTTTCAAGGTGCTGTGTTGCTGTTTTCCATAATGGCAGCTTGTTTATATACATATGGCAGGGTTGTTTATATACATATATCTGCTCAGACCAATATCCTGAAGCATTTTCATCTAATGGTTCCTTGGTTTTCATGCTTCTTGTGTTCCTGTGCTGGTATTTGTTCCTCTAGTGGTTCTGTTGCCACTATCATTTTTGCAGGGTAGTGTTTGTAGTAAAAGACTTTCTTCTCCTGGAGCTGTGTCCTAGCCTGTCAGGTGGGTGGGCTGCATTGGCTTTGTTTCAGGTAAATGAACGGTTATGTTTGTCCTCTACATTCAGCTCCTCCAGAGTTTGGTCCTCCTTTGTTTCTCCCCCAGGGTCGGTTTCATTTTATTTATGAGATTTGTAGTTTGTATTATCTATTTTTATCACTTGCTTTCTTACAAAAGGTTCATCAATTTTTTGTTGAGCTCTTAAAGGAGCATGCATTTGGTTTCATTGATTTTCTCTATTGCTTTTCTGTTTTCAATTTCATTGATTTATGCTGCTTTCTTTATATTTTCTTCCATTTAATTGGCTTTATCTTGCTTTTTACTTTTTTATGGTAGAAGTTTAGGTTATTGATTTGAGATGTATTTTCTTTTATAAACATGTAATGCTATAAATTTCCCTCTAGAGGATATTTTATACAGCCTACTCATTTTATTATGCTACTTCTTTCCCCACTGCCATTCAGTGTAATATAAATTTTATTATCCTTTTGACACCTGATCACTTAGAAATACTGCTTAACTATCAAGTGTCTGTAGTTTTTATCTTTCTGTTATTGATTCTCAGATTAATTTTATTTTTGTCTGAGACTGTACTATTGTTTCAATTGTTAAAATATTCTAAGATTTGTTTTATCATCCAGGACATAGTCTACCATTGTGCAAGTTTTATGTATTATTGAAAACAATTTTATGTATTATTGAAAACAATTACTGATTGAAAACTTTATTAATGTCTGCTGTAGCCATCTGGTTGATGGCATTATCCAATTCTTCCATGTCTTTGTTGAGTTTCTGTTTATTAGTTCTAGTCTGTTTATTAGTTCTAGAGCCAAATTCTTTAATTATAATTGTAAACTTGTGTGTATCTCCTTTCATTTCTATCAGGTTTTTTTTAATGTGTATTTTGAAACTCTGATGTTAAATGGATATACACTTAAGATTACTATATCTTCTTGGTCATTTTAGCAATAGGGAATATAATTTTTTTATTTTAAAGAGGATAAAACCATGGAAAATAAAACAGAATAAAACCAATCAAAATAAACCAGTATAAGTGATACAGGACTTCAAAACCTTATGAAACTAACAATAGTTACCATGATGCCTTTTGTTGTTTTCAAGTAGCTGCAGATACCTTCAGACATAGTAACAATTGAACAGAACAGAGTAGAATAGAAACATTAAAAACAAAATGATGAATGTAGTAAAGGACTTCAAGACAGCCAATAGTAAATCCAAAATGGTTACCATAATATGTGTTGCTATCTTTTAAATAGCTGGTCATGCCATCAGATTTAACATAATCAAACAAAACAAAAGAGAATAAATCCCAAACCAACAAAACAATGAAAACGATATGGTTTCCAGGCTGGGAATATAATTTTTTATCCCTGATATTTTTATTTTTTCTTAAGTCTACTTTGTTGAAATTACAGACACTCCTTCTTTCTGTTGATTAGTGTTAGCATGAAAATATACTTGAAGTGAACCTATTGTAGAGAATGTAGATTGAGTTATTTAAAAATTTTATTCAGCTAATAAATATCTTTTAAATAGTATGGTTAGACCATTTACATTTAATACATTCATCAATATGCTTGGTATAAAACTACAATTCTGTTGCTTGTTTTCTGCTTATTCCTTTGGGGTTTTGTTTGTTTGTTTTATTGTTCCCCTTTTCTTCTTTCTGGTATTCTTTGGTTTTTTTTAATGAAAATTGTTTAGTATTTTATTTTAATTTACCTATTATGATTTTTTATTATATGATTTTATATAATTTTAAAGTGTTAACTCTTAAGATTACAAAATACCTGGATAACTTTTCACACTATAATTAAATCAGTATTTCATCACTTCAACTGGAATATAAAAATCTTATCTTTGAGGGGTTTTTAACCTATTCTTTTATGTTATAGGTGTCTTACATATAATATCTATACATTAAACCCCTTCAGTTGAAATTGCAGTTTTGTTTTCCATAGTCAAATATGTTTTAAAGAATTTAAGAGGCTTGGGCTAGAGATGTGGCTCAGTGGCACAGTGCCTGCCTGGCAAGCATGAGATCCTGAGTTCAATTCCTAGGATCAGGAAAAAAGGAAAAAAAAAGAATTTAAGAGGCTTATGGTTATTTTCATCACTATCTGTACTAATCTTGTCACTGCTCTTTTTCTCTTCTGGCTCCAAGTTTCCTTCTAGTGATTTTTCCCTTCAGTCTGGGTAGGTTGCTTTAGCAGTTCTTTTGGAGGACACCTGCTGGCTAAGAATTTCTTAGTATCCTTTCTTCTGAAAATCTTTTTATTTCACCTTCATTTCTAAAGAATATTATTACCATTAGGGAAATGCAAAACACTGAGATTCTGTCTCACCCAGTCAGAATGGCTATTCATCATGAAGATAAAAAACAGTAAATGCTGGCAAAGGTGTGGGGGGAAGAAGAACATTTCTACACTGCTGGTGGCAGTGTAAATTAGTACAATCACTATGGAAATCGGCATGGAGCACCTCAAAAAACTAAAAATAGAGCCATTTGATCCAGCCATTCACTCCTTGGTGTATATCTAAAAGAATTACTGTCAGTGTACTTATAGGGACACATGCATATCCAAGTTTATTGTGTCTGCAATTTGCAATAGCCGAAATATGGAAGCAGTGTAGGTGCCTATCAGTGGATGCACAAATAAAGAAAATGTGCTATATAAACATGGAGGAGCATTACTCAGCCATAAGGAAGAATGAAATTTCGTTATTTGTAGGAAAATGCATGGATCTGGAGAACATCATGTTGAGCAAAACAAGCCAGACTCAGAAAGAAAATTAATGTATGTTCTCCCTTATATGTGGAATCCAAAAAAGATGACATGAAAGTAGGAGACTATTATTAGGAGGAAAGAGATAGGGGCAATGTAAAGGGGTGTAAGGGCAGGAAATTTGGGGATGGATATGATTCAAATGTATCATATGCACTGAAACCCAATATTTTCTAAGATTATTAAGTGGTAATAACAAAAGGAAATGAAGGTCAGACATAGAATTTTGCATTTACAGTCAGTACTGTAGAAACATGATGCCACTTCCTTCTAGCCTCCATGATTTATGATGAGAAATTGTGATGCTTAATTTTGATTGTTGCTTTGATTGGATTAAGAGATGCCTAGAGAAGAGATTAGATTGTGAGTTTATAACTTGATTGGCTTAGCAGGAAGTGGGGCCTCACCCAATGAGGTGGGTCACAAGGGCCAGACTTTTGAAAGTATGGTTGTCTCCAGTCCCTTTCTCTCTTGCTCTTTCCCTCTCATGCTGTTTCCTGGCTTCAACGAGGTAAGCAGCTTTTCCTCTACTGGATCCTTCCACCTCAGTGTTATCACTTTGGAGCCAGAGCGAAAGGGACTGAAACCTCTGAAACCATGAGCCATGGACTGAAACCTCTGAAACCATGAGCCATGGACTGAAGCCTCTGAAACCACGAGCCATGGACTGAAACCTCTGAAACCATGAGCCATAGACTGAAACCTCTGGAACCATGAGCCATGGACTGAAACCTCTGAAACCACGAGCCATGGACTGAAACCTCTGAAACCATGAGCCATAGACTGAAACCTCTGGAACCACAAGCCATGGACTGAAACCTCTGAAACCATGAACCAGAATAAACCTTTCCTTTCAATTGTGTATACCATATATTTTGTCTCAGCCACAGAAAACTTATTAACAAAGAAATATACAGAGATTCAGATCATTATTCCTGTGCATGTGTTCTTTTTCCCTGGCTGCCTTCAAGAAGTTTTTTCTTGTCAGCTATCTGATTATGGTGTACAGGTATCAGGTTTTTGGATTTATTTTCTTTGTGGCTTGCTCTTTCATCTGTGAGTTTATGTCTCCAGACAAATTTTGTAAAATTTTAGCCATATTCTCTTAAACACATTTTCACTGTACACTCTCTTCTTTCTGTGTAAGGCATCACATAAAGCATTTTGCAGGTATCTCACTGACGCCTGAAACTGTATAAAATTTTTTGCTTTTATGCTACACTCTCTGTGTTATGTGGTTAATTTCTACAGTTTCATTTTCAACTTTTTATCTCCATTCTTCATGACTAAAAGCACATGCCTGAGACAGCTGACTACACAGTAAAGGTTTATTTAGGTCATAGTTTTGGAGGCTCAAAGTCAAAGATCATGTGGCCATGTTTGGCCTCTGGGGAGGACAGGAGATGGCCACATGTCATGGTGGGGCTCCTGTAGGAGCAAACTGTTATGCCTTGAACAAAGGCAGAGAGAAAGTGCATGGGTGGGTCAAGGCTTACTCCTTTCCCAACAACTGTCTGGTAAGAACTGGTAAGAACTCAGGGGTGGGTGACATGAGATACACAGTGTGAGAATGCAGTGAAGGTCCAGGGATGTGGGTGGTGAGAGAATTTAACAACAATCAAGGAATATAGGAAGATCACAGTTTATTCAGATCAGAGTACTCTGTCGAGAGGAATGGTGGGCAAATTTCTAAGAGAGGAATCATGTATCCTGGGGAAGGCAGAGAGCTGTTATGGTTTTTAAAGCCTAAATATAGCTAGGGTAGGAAGACATGGGAAGAGAATTCTAGGGAGGAGGATAGCAGGTGTGCTCTCATCTCCTCCAGGACAGATAGGGCTGGTGATGCATGTCACCCTTGCCACAGGGCAAGGACCAATGCTACAGGTAATGTAAAGGTCACACTATCATAGAAAGGACTGTTAATGTCTGTTCTGGACATTTTTGGAAAAGTTCATTTTTGAAGCTTAGTATATGGCTCTGAACGGACTCACCAAATAGAGGCCAAAATAACCTCTGCCTGGTGTCTCCGGGAATTCACGGGTTGGGAACTTAATTCCCAACATGGGCAGGGCCTAAGGAGAGCACTGAGGGCCCAAGCACTGTGTCACACCCTTTCACTTCCTGTGCATGAGGAAGGAATAAGAAGGCTGAGCAGGTGTTGGCCTCTTGATCGTGGACACAACAACCTCCAGAACTGTGAGTCAATGATTTCTGTTCTTTATAACTGTTCACTATAAATTACCCAGTCACTGTATGCTGCCATACAGCACCAAATGGATTAAAATGTGCAGATAATGTTTTCTAAAGAAAGAAATTTCAATAGGATATATTTCTAATGCTGAAAGTATTATTTCTGTGCAAACATGGGCAAGAGGGTGTTCCATCTCCCCTAACCCCAATCCACATGTACCTTTGCTGTCATACTTATCACCATAATATCCAAGTCATTTCTTCCCATAGTGTATGACTCCATTTTATTCCTACTGTAAAAGAGGTAGTGTATCTTTTTCTTCATCTTTGATTAAATTCTCATTACTGTTAAACATCTGCAGATAATTAGTCAGAGTCACAGGTTAGTAAAGGATACTGAAGAAGAATATGTAGGTAATACATGTAATATTTCAATTAATTTTCTTAAGGATAGCTATCATTTTTTTTTTCTTTTTCTGCTGTTGTGACTGTTGGCTAGTTTAACAACCCTATGGACACACCTCATTAAAGCTGACTTTGGAGTTGGCAAAGTTACATGGAAAATGCTAGATTTATACTGGGATTCTCAGGATTCACTTCAAGACTTACCTGTTAAAACCAAGTATGTGTTCCAGTGAAGGGTGCCATCTTTGTTTCTGACTTACTTTTGAGTTTAAATATTATGTGGACTTGGGATTGAGTGTATTATCATAGAATAGGTCTTAATAATTTTTATTTAGGTCAACTCATCCCAAGTTTTGGACCTACGCCTCCCCCTGCTGGCTCCCTGATATCTTCCCATCCTGTTCTGTCCCTTTCATTTCCCTTCTCACTTGCTTCCTAGATGATCTGACTTGTTCCTTGTAGGCCCTTTTCCTTGTACTCAAGGTACATATTCCTGATGCTTGACTTTGTCTTCTCTATTGGCAGTTTGAATACGGGGGCTTAACAAATAAGGCCCTGGTGCCAGGGTTTAAAGGTTAGCAGATCAAAGAAGCAGGGAGCGTGGAGGTTCATTAGTGTGTGAATAAGCAGCATCCAAATCCATCTTTTGGGGGCAGCCAGGCCTATGGTTCCAGTGACCATGTTTGGGCCAGCAGTGGGCCATTGTGACCTCACCAGAGGGTTTCAATAGCATGGTTTTCTATGTTCTTGGCAGGCCAGTATTCGGTGGTTTCTGTTTATTTTCTGAGCCTGTCTCTTCAAACATCTTGGTAATTCTTTAAGCTGTCCACAGTTTTTTTGATATCTTGCTCTGTTATTTAAATTAGTCAGAGTTCCTTTCTCTTGTTTGTTGGTTGCCATGGTGCTCAGATTGTCAACTGCAGCTTAGTCTTTTTTTTTCTGAACTTCTAGTCCAAAGACCAACTTAACATTTCCATGTGGATGTCTCATTGACCGCTTATACTGACTTACCGAAAACTGAGTTTATGCTGTTCTCCCAGGCCTCACAGTTCCCCGGGCTTCCCATTCTGTATCCTCGCCTCTCTCCGTTGCGTGGCATCATGGTATATGGTGGATTGTGGGCTTCTGTTTGCACCAGGCCAGTGGTCATCCTGAAGAGCTGAGTGGGAAATAAAGAGACCCTCTGAGAATACAGATCCCTTGAAGGTTCTAGGTGACCCATTCAGCATTATCTCCTGACATTCACGGTCCTATCTAGGCCGAGTGTGTTCCAGCTCTGACAGCCACCTTTAGGCCTTGAACACACCAGCCCCTTCCTGCTCCCCAACCCTTCACATGGGCTGCTCTTCTTGAGTTTGGAAACCTCTTCCTCCTCTCTTCAGCTCACTAACTCCTTCCTAGTTCTTTATTTTCTCTGATCTCCCAACACTATATTATATTTCCCTCTCATTGTCTTCTGTATTTCCCAATTGGAAAGTCTATTTATGTGAGTCTACATTTATTTGTTTATTGTTTGCTTCCACCACTGGCCTGTTGGCTGCCTGAAGGCAGGGACTTGTCCTGTCTACTTATTCTATTCCGGTTCCTGCACAGGTTGAGGCAAGTGGCTGATACTCAATAAATGGTCATTGGGTCAATCAGTGGATAAAAGAGAAGCTAAATTTGGGGAATGGAGGTGAGGAAGAGAGGATGGATTACATAAGAAGGTCTGCTGCAACTGCCCTTCAGGTAATTTATATAACTAATTTGAACTAAGTGGCTGGCATTGACAGTTTAAGGCAAACAAGGTCTCCCTTTCTCAGCTTTGTAACGAACTTAGAAGACAAACTCTCTGTGTCACGATCTTCCTATTTCTCACTATGGGTTTTTAACTTGACCTATTTTCTCTGCAGGAAAAGCTAAGAGGGACCACTTCTGCATACAAACAAGTACAGAATATGTTATCCTCTTAATTTCTCAGCTCCCAAGTATTTTCTATGGGGAAAGATACAAATCCAAGATGTCTCTGAGTAGCTGCTTTTCAGAAGACCACAGTATTCCTCCTAACCTGACCATTCAGAAAAAAGGAATCCTTCTTTTTCATATGCTTAGCTTTGAGGATGCTCTCAGGTTAGCTGAGGCCATTTGCAGCCCAGCTTCTTTGGTCTTTGAACTGCTTTGGAACAATGAAATGCAGGTATGACAGCCCATTTAATGCATCAATTTCTTGAAGTATCAGGCCACTCACGAGGTAGCCCAATAACTCCTCCACCATTTTAATATGACCAAAGGAGCATTTCACCTGAGAAAGAACTTGTTAGGATTTGTCTGAAACCATTTGGAAGGGTTAGGCTGAAGAGACTCTCTTTTGACTTAGTAAGCTTGCAAATTGTGGAGGCAGAATTTTCTTACTTGATGGCACGAGTTTTGGAGTCTTAATTGAGTCGTCCTCTTAGAAGTCATATTGCTATCTCTTTTAATCCTGAGGATGGTGGTTTAAACAATTGTCTTAATCACAGACCACTTCTGAGGCATGGCTGATCATGAATTCTATATTTTGAAGTTCTTAGACCTCAAAATACAATCCTGACACATTTTATTCTAGGTCCTCTAGTCAATATTTTATGGATTGTATTATTTTTCATGTATTGGAAGTCTTGGTTAAATTTATAATGCCAGTACTGGTGGAGATGGATAGTAACATTGACAACCTCAAATGACAAATCCATGAGATGCTTTCTATCTCCTGATGTAGCAAATCTAATCTAGCTATATTTTGCTTAGGCTACTAGTAAAGTCCATTCACAACCCTTGAATATATACTAAAAGTGCTCAGGTAAATGGCATGCAGGTGTTTTGTATTCCTCCTGACTCAGGAGTGCTTCTCTTTCTTCCCCATGTCCAGTCCCTCCACCCACATTTCCCCACCCTTCACATTAGACCTTGAACCATGGTCTTGTTGCTTTTGCATCTTCAGAGTTCTACTTTCCTGTGGCTCTCTCTGGTAAGCCTATGAATCAAATATCCTCCAGTCTAACACACACACACGTGTACACACACACACACACACACACACACTTCTTTTCAAGCTGTTGTAACTCTCTCATTTCCTTGACTGCCAACCCTCTGGAGATCACCTTGTATATAACCTACCCTCACTTCATATTTCACACACTTTCCAAGCATTTGCAAATTGTTTTCTGGCCTCTGGAACTGCATTCCTCGCCTTTCTCCAGCCCCTAGTGGCCAAGTGCCTTTCTTGGTTCATGGCCTCTTCCTCCTTCTTCAGTGTCCAGGCATAGCCTTCTCTCTCTGCTGAGTTTCACATGTCCCCTCTGCTGTTCTGTGTCAGCTTTTCCTCTACCTCTCTTTCTATCGAGACACCAGTGACTGTTATTAGGACACATTCAAATTATCTGAGACAATCCACTGACCTCTAGAGCCCAAACCCAGTCACAGTTGAATCTTTGGAAGCCTTATGCAGCCTACAACATTTTTGTGTAGCGTCTAACAATAACCTCACCTTCTTGATCACCCCGCTTGTCTGGCTTCTACGCCATTGCTCCTATCTGTCCCTTGACCGCTCTATGTCCTTCTTTTCTTCTTTATGTTCCTAAATGTAGACTTTCTTCAGTGTTTTGTCCCTAATCTAATTTTCTTGCTTTCTGCACTCCCTTGCCTGGTGATCTCATTCACATTCATGATGTTTCAATCTTCATCTCCTGATTAGGTCCTCTTTAGGGCTCCAGTTCACTTTCTAGAACTTGCTGCATGAAAGTTCACACAGATAGCCAGGGTGTAGCAAGGAGACTGAACTCATCCCACAACCCTACTAAGCTTGCCTGCTTTCTTAATCAGCAGTGCAGTTAATGGCTACAGCTTTCAGGGGAGTAATAAAACCTCCTTCCCTATCTTTGCCTTGGTCACTGTCTTCCTTTGGGCCGTAATTACCTTGGGTAAGAGCTAGCCCAGCAATCTGACAGAATTCATCCCTGTGAATCTTAGCTGGTCTTTGTTTCTACAATCAGCTTTGCAAAGCTAGCTATAATTTGCATTAATTTTGCATGAAAAATCCTTGGCATCCTTCTGCTTCTTCCTGCCAGCCTGTTGTCATTAATGCCCAGTCTCAGGGCCTTCATGGTTCCCCCAAGTCCATTTCAAGTGCAGCTTGTGGACTTATCCCCACCTGTGTACTAACCTTAGGCTCCCGTCACCATCTGTCCAGACAGGAAAAGTTCACACTCCCTGGCCCTGCTTATTCTATTAATGTTGGATTCCTCCTGCATCTTTATGGAAATTCCACAGTGCAGACCTCCCGGCAAAGCAGAATATGCAAAGGCATGACAGTTAAATGTATTTTAAATTTAAATAATTCTTTAATTTTCTCCTTGCTTTGCTATTGCAAGAACTAGTATTCTCTGATTGGCCTCAGAAAGCACTGCTCCTTTCTGGGCTGGAGGTTCTAACTGATTTCTCTGTTAGTGAAAGCAAAATGCTGCTCAGCTGAAGGCGTGGTTTAAATGGTTTCTTTCATTCACTCTTTCTTTATTTTAAATATTCATCCCATAGTTCTTCACAGAATACCTACCACGTGTTCAACACTACTCGAGGAACTGTAGGGTAAAATAACAGGCAAAACCAACTACGGTTGGGCTCTTCTGGAGCTTAGAAATTAGTGAGGAAGTTGTACATGTCGGTCAAACAGTGTGGTGCAAGCAGGTGCATCTGTGTCAAATGCTAAGGAAAGGAGTGTTCGCTTTGCTGGAGTGTTTCACTGGGTGCTGATATAGTCTGTGGGTTCTAAAATGTCTTCTCCGAGGGAGTAATAAATGGCAAAGGCCAATGGGGTATTCTCAAAAGACTTTAGCCGTGAACCACACAGAGAATAACTAGAGGGGAAAAAATCCCATTTGGAGAATGTCTATATCTGTATCTATATGTATATCTATCTATCTAGTTAGTTAGTTACTGTTTGGAAGTGTAATGCACAGGTTGTTAACTCTAGAAGTTATGTTCTTTCAATACTGTGCATCTCTGAAGATAAGGAAGTATCTTAGGGCCAGAAGTGTCATTAAGAGGCACCATCGAAATTTTAATGGGTGTGCTGGGGTGCAAGTATTTCTGTCATGATAACCAAAATCCCAAAAATAGCATGGTTGAAAGGTGGATGTGTTTTGCTTTTGTAAAGCTCCCAGCTGGCTCGATGTTTACTTGACAGCTTCAAAGTGGCTCCTTGTCTTCATTTAGGTTTTCTTTTCCTTTTAATCCTAACATTCAGAAACTGAAGTCAATTATGCTGCTCGGTGATTGTTATCAGTCTGCACACAATGCCTCTCTCATTCTTTTTATTTTATGTTTTCCTCTGTCTTCTCTCACTTCTCCTATCACACAAATCTCCTTGTACAGATATATGATTATTTCACTCAGCTCCTCCAAAGGTGACTTAGCTTGTCTTCTTCAAGCTGCTCTTCTTCCTCATTGTTAGTCTCCCAGGTCAGAGCTCTGCTGCTGACAGGGGTAATCCTAGATGCCTCTCAGTTTTCTGATGAAAGCCCTCCCTTGCAGCATCGAGGCTCTCGCCTGTCTGTGGTTCTGACCGCACCGTGTCCTCTTCACAAGCACCCACTTGTGCTCTTTACTGAGTGCCTGCTGTCTTCCAGTGCGTCTCCTGTTTCCTGCCTTGGTGCCTTATCACAGGGTGCTCACAAAGCAAGGATGATCAGCAAAGGTACTCAGAAAAGAGATCCAGCCAGCGCAAAGGCACAGAAAAGAGTCAGGAAAGCAGTATGTGGGGTAGTATTTATAGGAAACAACCAAGAATAAAGGATCGTGCATTGTTATGGTTGATACATTGTGTCAACTTGAGAAGTTTAGAAATTTAACTAAGAGACTCAGCAGGAAGCCAGGATCCTTACTTTGTAAATATCCTCAGTTTGTGCTAGAGGAGGGCGCAGAAGTATGAGGGCTACACCCGCCCTGGGGCAGGAGTAGCCTGCTCACAATATAAGACTGAAGAGACTTGTTCTCCCCGTTTTTGCTCTTGCTGCTTTTGCTGGCTGCTGTCTTGAAGTGTTGCCTGTGCCATGCCACCCTGCCTTGGAACCAGCTGATTATCAACCGAAACCTCCACAAACAGCGAGCTAAATAAACCTTTCCTTCCTTCACTTTGAGTGTCGGGTATTTTGCCCCAGCAATGAGAGAAAAGTAACCAAGACATGCATGATCAGTTGTTTCTGAAGGAAAAGGTCAGGCAGAGACCAGTTAGATACCCAGAGAGGATGAGAGGAAGGAGGAGTTTGGAGAACAGAGGAAACCATCACAGGTTCTCAGAGAGGTGAATGACAGGTGGAGCCACTGGCGGGTGTGCCAGGTGACCTGCAGGGCTGTGTGTGCCCCTTCTGGTTAGAGCAGCCAGGGACTCACGCAAAAGGTGGGACTGTCTACATGTCCCAGTGAATAAACGCATTATTTGAACTTTCCCTTTTTAAGTGCAGCAGTTTCAAAACCTACTGGTGTATGTCCTGTATATGTGTAAAATGATCACAGACAGGATGGTAGTGATCACTCAGATTTAAATCGATTTATATCCACTCATATGTTGTTTAATCCACATCTATAATGGACCCAGGGGTGCAGTCATGAAACATTAAGAACGTTTATGCTAACATTTAAGATAGAATAATGAAGAGCTTAAGATTCTAATAAAACTGTAAATTTAATTCGGAATTATTTGTGACAAAGCTGAAATATGACAAGTACCTAACAATGATTTTTAGAGAATAGAGCAAGGTTTTACCAATGTTTAAAAAATCAGTGATAGAACCAAGCAAGTACAACAATGATCCTATTTCTCTTATGATTTCATTGAGCGTGAAGCCCATTTCTGGTCTATGTATTGCTTGTTCACTGTCTCCTGCATCGATTTATTGTTTACAATCAACACTCAATATTTTAAAAATAATCCAGTTTAATTTTTATGAAGGCAGCTATTTCAAATGATGAAAGCATTTTAATATCCATTTTTAATATTGAAACACATGGTTATATTTCAATGTACATTTTATTGTATGCATTCAACATAAATATTAGCAGTACTCTTGGAGATGAATGAGAAACTCACTCTGGATTAATTTCTTGTGAACTAAGTTCAGAAATGTGTTGGGCCAGCGCACAGTAGACTAGGTTACTGCCTGGTGTACTTCTTGTCTTGGACTCTGTGGTCAGATGTTGTTTGTTGATAATGCTGAGAGAGATAAGTTGCCTGGACCAGAGAGTAGGGCCTGGGAACTTTCGGTTAGGGTACCCATGTTGGGGTTCTGCTTCCAGCCTTCTTCCTGGAGGCTGAGTATTTTTTTTCTGAAAGGTGTAGTGTGACTCTTGGTCAAATATTAGGGCTCTCATTTGGGGTCCGTACTGTCTATTCTATGGCATCTTAACTTTCCTGGCTCTCATCCATTTCCTTATGGAAACTGTGTTTGACTCATCCACACAGTACCTGGGGAGTTGAATCTTTCTGTCAGTCTTAGTCTGCTATTGACATGGCCAGTGCAGTGGTTGTGCATTATAACATTTAGAAACGTCTGGGTTGAATTGTGCTTTCTCTCAAATAATTAAATTGCAACAGTTTAGAAGTGTGTGTTGTTTGTTGAGTGGTAAGTGGTCAAGATGTGTCTTCGTATTTTAAATTACTAAATTCACTAAAATTGATCTCACTTATTTAAAATAAATTGTACTTTTTTAACTTATCATCATTAATGTATCAAACAAAAATAATTATTTAAGGTTCCTGTGGTGGTGGACAAAAATTGTGTAGGAATATAAATGTGTTTATAATTCAGCAAGCTGGGGCGCTCTGCCATACGGGAAAGGCAGCATTCTCCTGGGAGACTGAAGGAGAATGTGGAGAAGGGACACCTTTGGTTTCAGAAATATCTAATGGAACATCCAAAGGAAGATTCTGCAGGGGTAATCTGGGAGCTCTGGCTCCTAAACTCCTCTGTAAAATCATCCCTTTTTCATTACTGAGAGCTTCAAGACTCCCAGTGGGTGCCTAAAACTATGTATCGTAGCAAATTCTGTGTATACTGCATATATATATATATATATATATATATATATATATATATATTTGCAAGAAAGTTAAATTTCTAAATTAGGCACAATAAAAAAAAGCAACAGCAGCTTCTTGTTAATAGGACAATTATGACAATTAAAGTTATGTGAATGTGCTTTCTCTCCTCTCTTATTGTCTTCTATTCCACCCCTCTCCAAATAATGACTCAGAATGATGTGAGGACAAGAGGGGGCATTGTGACACAGCACTGGGTCACTACATATGGGCCACTTGGACCCAAGTCTGCAGTACCACAGTAGCCAGAATGGCTACTCCAAGATGGCGACATGCTAGACAAAGGGATGATTCATATTCTGAGTGGGATAGAATGGGAAAATATAAGATTTTATCACACTGTGCAGAACAGCATACACTTTCACACTTCCTTTTTTCTAGAATCTTTCACTTAAAAATTTTAAGCTATCATTGATCCCAGGTAACTGGAAACATGGAAATCAAAACCATGGTTTCATAATGTGGCAGCATTAATCACAAAGTTGTGCCTGGCCCTGCAGAGCAGGCGGGTCCGAGAGCCCCACCTCTGTGAGGCTTTGATGAGAATCTAATCAAGAACCCTGATGTTTTTGCACCTTTGCTTCACCTGAAACTTGAGACTGAATTCAAAATGCTTTTTAGAAAAATCCTGCATTTCTTCTGAGAAATAAACCCCAGCCTGTAGAAGACACTGCAGTTCCTGTTTGGTCCTGAGAGGAAACACTTTCCACCAAGGACAGTGATGTATCAGAGCTCTTGATGAAGGAAAAGCTGGTTTTTGAATTTAAGGCTGGGGGATGGGCAGTGGGAACTGACAGTTAGGGGGAAGATGACAGAAGCCAATGGCTAAGGATTTTAATCAGAAAATAGAACTGCCAGAGCTGGGCTGAGAAGTGAGAAGCCTGATAAAATCTATTAGCGACTCGAAATTAACAAGGTTTCTAATCTCCAAAAAGGGAGAAAAGAGGAAAAACAAGGTCACTTTCATTCTTCTAGCTAAGATATCACCCCTAGTAAGGGATTGTGAAGTCCAGAACCAACTTGGGAACAAAATACAGCTTCTAGTTTTGAGGAAAAGGGAGGAAATGAAGAATAGATATCTGCAGTCCTCTTGAAGTTTGAATGCTATTGATCTTGGCTGGAGAATCTCTGCATGACCTCAGTCATTTCTGTTTGTTGCTTCTCTTTCTTCCCCTGAAAAAGAATGGCTGACGCACTGGCCGTGTTCCTACCTAGTTTCACAATATGTTACCACTTGAGAGATATTTTGTATATCAGATTGCTAAAGCACTAATTGAAGTCTTGATCAATATAGCAAGTTAGTAATATTTGGCTATGATTGCCTACACTAAACACATAAAAATACTTGGAAGATATCTAAAAATGTGGATTGAATCATAAAAGCAAATTTAAATGACAGAGTGAAGTTTGAAAGCAAGAGAGATTTCCAAGTGCCTGCAATAAAGTAGGGGTCTCCAAGGTTGAACATGAGGTAAATATACAGGGTTCAGGTCTCAGACCCTGGGGGTGGGGTTCTGTAAGAGTGCCAGAAATCTTTGCTAAGTAATTTGGCAGCATAACTGGAAGTAAGCTGTGCATACTAAGGCAGTAAATAAAATCAAAGACAGTGGAGCACCAAGACTTCCATTTGGGAATGTTTGTTCATGACCCTACCTTGCAGGCTCCAATATGCTTTGATCTTGCCATTCACGATCACCTCCATGACAGCTTCCAGAAAACTGCTTTCCCCTATATTCCCTGAGATGTGTCACTTAGGCTATACCCTCTGACTGTTAACATTTGTGAAATCTTGTGTCTCGAATTCTAAGGAAACCGTTTATCTTATAACTCTAAATATTGTTTCCACTCTATTTTCTTTCCCTTCTGAGTCTTCAGTTAGATGTATGCTGATCTTTACATCATTTCCCATATAGCATTTATATGTATTTTCCATAATTGCCGTTTTCTTTGCTCCCTTTCTTTCTACTTACATATTTTTGAATGCCCTATCTTTCAGTTTTATACTTTTCTTTTATATATCTGCTGGTAATTATAACCATTGAATTCTTCAATGTGGTTGTTACATTTTTTTTTCAAGTCTTTAACTCTTGTTTGATTATTTTCTTAGTTGTCTTGAAAAATTTTCCATCTTCTCATTTATTATCTCAAATCATTAATCACAGATTTGTAAAATTTCATTCCTGATAATTCCAATAAATGTATCTTCTGTAAGTTTGTCTTTATTTTTCTTTGAATCCTATTTCTTGGTGTGCTTGGTACTTTTTATTGAATGTTGGGCATTGTGTGTGGTGGATTTTAGAGGCTTCAGATTATTCTCTACCTTGTGGGTAGGAAAAATGGTGGCCGATCATTTTAATCCAATCAAAGACTAAACTGACTGTAGACTACATTACATCTCTCTTTCTCTCTCTCTCTCTCTCTCTCTCTCAACTCTATATATCTGATTTGCCTCACTCCTAGAGTTTAGCTCACCAGATTCAGAACTTAGTATAGCTGTTAAAGTCCTTCTAAATGATACTGGATTCTATGAAAAGACCAAAGATGAAATGAAACCCGATTTATAGCAGGGATTTTCTTGTTAGAAGTCATTCTTTCTTCTCCTCTTTACTGTGACTGTATTTATATATTCCTCATGACTCTTTGAAGCTCTGACCACCGTTAGAATCATATAGACTTTAAAAATTGCCCAAGCTCAGATTACATTCAAAGGCCAAGTAAATTAGAATCTTGTGGAGGTGGGACTCCGTGTCCGTATTTGGCAGTGTCCTCCCTGCATCCCAAAGGGCAGTCCAGGTTGAAGGCACTGCCTGCACTTCCTGAGCACCCTGGTGGGCTTGGTTTCTGCTGAGTGATGGAAAGCAGATCATAGTCACACAGTCATATAGTCTGAAGTTTAGGGGGTGAATTCACTCGAAATGACGGCTGTACTTTGGCAAGGGGCATTACTGCTACGAAGGAGACACTTTAATCTTGTTAGCCTGATCCTTCATCTTCTTTCAATTGGCTGGAAACTTGGAGGGGAGGGAAATGAAATGTTACTTTTTGTATCTGACTTCCAAATCTCAAATTGGGATGCACCAGCTATGTGGCCTTGAGGAATAGATAAGGCTGAGAGTCTTTCGCATGGCTCTGAACAGTGGCTTCTGGAAGAGAGGACACATTGCGAGTTAATCTTGATGAGCCCCAATGCGAACAGAGGCTCTGCTGAGTGGAACGGACCATTGATGGCAAACATGTGGTTCAGCCCTCTTCCCCCCATGGAAAATGCTGGCCATTGGATGTTCTAGTAAGCATGCGAGGTGCAGCAAAGTTTCAACTGAAGAGCCACAAAGTCTTTCTGAAAACAGGCCTTTTGAGTATCAGGATGTAAAATGAACTTTTCTCAGTTTCTCAGCTAGCCCAGAGACCATGACAGTAAATTAAAAACATGGCCTTTGGGCTCGGTTTCATCAGCTCCCTGGCTTGCAGCTGTGACTTTCCTCAGGGGACTGTCCTCGGGCTGCCTGAGCCACCTTAACTGGGGGAGGGCTGATAGAGCCGGGGTTACAGCGGCCCAGCCACGCTGCTCTTTTCCCAAGAGACCAACTTTGCCCAAGTCCCTTAGAGTTCAGGAGGTGGCTGGATTTTTAGCTGAAATCATACCTTTTCTCAGCTTTTCTCCTATCTTACTTTCTCTATCCTTGCTCTTCTGGGAGCACTTGATTCATAAACCACTAGTATTCAAATCCTGTAGGATTTTTTTTTCCCGAAATTGCCTAAGCTAAGAGAAGACATTTAAAAGAACCAATTAAAAGAAAGAAAGAGGTTAAAAGAAACTAGACTCTTAGATCAGCCAACTGTAGAAGCCCATGCAATAGAGATGGAAAGGGATTGTCTAAGTACTGTACAAGGTGAAACTAAATCTACCTAAGAAATTTTGAAAGAAAGAAGAAAGTAAAATACTGATGATAAACCCCATGACTGCAGAAGGACATTTGGTAAATAATAGTTAATAATGTTAATAATAATTTAGAACCCCCGAACAACAGAGAGAGAGAGAGAGAGAGACAGACAGACAGACAGACAGACAGACAGAGACAGAGAAAGAGAGAGAGAGACAGAGAGGGAAAGAGAGAGAGAGAGAGAGAGAGAGAGAGTACATCGCCTTAGGATCATGTGTAGAGTCGTGGATTCATACTAGGTTCTTGAAGTGCTGGACACAGTAACATCAGTAGAAGAGTCAGTTCAGAATTCTTCTGACTGTGAATCTCTAGTTGAAGTGAGTGCGGGAACAGAGGAGAGAGTTCCCTGAAAAGGCACATTTGAAGGCTCTAAGTGTTTCCATAGGAAGAAGAAATGGAATCAGCCTAAATGGTGCAAAACCAAATATACCTTTTTCAACAGAGATTGTGCAGGCTGTGTTACTCGGTAAAGCCCACATACAATACAGCCCCCAGGTGCCAGAGACACCAGCATCAAAGGAGAGCTGCACGAGAGACATTTAAATGGCAGATGGGACGGTGCCAGGATGTGTCACAGCCCTGCCGCACTGCCCTGCCGCTGCTGCCAATCTGCACAGTTTGCCAAAAGTCAGCGAAGTCCCAATACTGTGGCCCGACAGAGGAGATGACACGGATTCAGTGTGTGCTCCTGAGGACAGCGCGGCACCGTCGCCTCCTGGTGGTACATCCTCTTCAGTGAGCTTGTTCCCAACTCATGGATTTGGGAAAAGCCTGGTTCCTTGACTAGGCTGGAATGAGAAAATGTTCTCAGTCTGCCTTGCTGCCCTCGGGTGTCACAAGTGTGTGACGTGATTTTTATAATATGAAAACGTCATATTCACATGGTAGCATCATCTGCCTAGGTTAACGTCCCTGAGGGCCAGGGATTGCTAGTATTTTCTAAATTTGAGTATAGAATAAATAAACCTTGTATGTCCACCAACTATTTGGATTTTTTAAAAAGTAGTTCAAGTGGAAAACCACTTTTAATTTTGAAGTTCTGAAAGAACCACACGCATTCCCTTGGAGGACCATAGGTCAGGCAGTAGCTGATGAAGGAACACAAATATACTCAGGTTCAGAATAAGACTTAGAAGAACAGAAAGTTTTGAAATACTGATTATAAGATTTGAACTTGAGAACTTTGGATTTTAGTTGCTTTGAACTTTTACTTACAAGGCTAAGAAATTTTTATTTTGTGCTATTATGGCTTTGGGCATTTAACTTACAGAATAAAGGGAATTTGATTTTGGATGGAATTATTTTGGATTTTAAATCTTGTGGAAGGAAATTTAATTTTGAGACATTGATGTCTCCTTAGGCAGTTTACAGTGGAAGGTTATTCGCATTCAAGTTCATGTCCCTTATTATGCTGGCATTTTTTAAAATGGTGTATCTTGATGTTGTCATTCAATCTTTCAGCAGAACCTATGATAAGCTATGTTAGATGTGCCCAATTTAGACAAAATTTGTCCTCAGTGTTAGCGACTGTTCAGCCCCAGTTTTAGAAACTTTTGAGCAAAATTCAGTGCTATTTATCAGCATTATCAAGCAGGTTCACAAAACAACTGCAGTTGCTAAGGGAGAGGGCTCAGATGGGTGGCCCAGAGCTGCCCTGAATGACTCTCCTGGTGGACCACAGGCTTGAGAGTTCAGTGCACTCAGTTAGCAGAACACAAACTATGGGTGGTCAGGGGAAAATACTTCTCTGTGACCTCATAGATTTTATGTTGAGGGACTTCTCGCAAGCATTTCTCCTGATCTTCTTCCCCATATGGGAGGAAGGAGGATCTTGGTAAGAGGTGCATGATCATCCATCCACATTTCTTTGTTGGACAGAGCTAATCCATTGTCCTGGATCCTGTTCCCTTTACTCTTTCTATCCTAGGCTGAACAAAGGCAGTCTTGTTGTCTACACATCCAAACTTCCCCTCTACTGATTTGCTCAAGTTTTTAACTCAGGAGCAGAGAGTGTTGGTGAGCTCTAGGACATATTTGTTAATATTTTTATTTATAATAAAATTGATGTTCTGATTTGCATTCTGTTCACCTCTAAAGGGGTCCAGAACTCGTGCAGGAAGTAGACAAGTGTGGTGTGTCTGAAACATTGAGAGCTCCCTATCTGAGATTTTGACTCTGCTGAACCCTGGTCTTCCAGTTTGATTTTATAACTTGATTTTCTATCTATGGTTTGGTCATCTTTCCTACACTATCTTGAAGTCACATCCTCTGCCAGTTGTCCTTAATATCATCCTAGTGCTAATTAACTTCTTTTGTTTGTTTGTTTGTTTATTTATTTATTTATTTTTTGTTTTTTTGTGACAGGATTTCCCTATGGAACTCAGGCTGGCCTTGAACTCACTTTGTAGCCCAGGCTGACCTCAAACTCAGCAGTCCTCCTGCCTCAGTCTCCCAAGTGCTGGGATTACAGGTATGTGACACCACCATGCCTAGCCAGCCTAGTATTAGTAATGTAAACATGACTGTACTCTTTTTATCTGAAACAAAATTTACTGAAAATGACTTAGGGAATATTGATGTGAAAGTGGGACAATGAATTTGGCTCATGTAAATGAATGAAACAGAGTTTGATGGGACAGAATTAGAACCATTCAGATATTAGACATTGTATAGATAAAACATTTATCTGTTTTATTGATTTTTTTCTCCTTTTATTCAAGCTTGATAGTCTACAGGTAGAGTAAAAGATCATTGGATTAAATTCCAACAACAGAATGGTAGTAAATTCTCAAATCTCCAATCAGAGGTAGACCTAGGAATCTTTCTACATGCCAAAGTCATTGGTTTGTAATTTGATGAACTTTTATTTAAGTCTGCATCCAACCTTTAAGGGTAGCAAATTCCACATAAAATATATACAATTTTTAGTGATCTTTTGTAACTTCTGATATCCTTTCCACCTAGAAAGCAATTCATTTTTTTTCATATTAAAGACAAAAAAATCATACCATTAGGTTTTCATCTTCAAGAGAGTGTTAAAAGTTGCTAAAAGGCACTTCATACTCTCTCCCACTTCTCCATACCCGTTGGGGGATGCCGCAGTGTAAGATTTTGTCTTTCTTCAAATATATTTTAAGGCATCAAATTTAATGCTGCATGTTTTTTCAATTGTGTGTTCTCATACCTCCTTGTTTTTGATCAATTGGAATTAAATGAAAGGTGCTGGAATGATCTTGCATTAATAAACAAGCAAAAAAAAATCAATGAATTTATTTGATCCAGGAGATAATAATGAAACATTGATTTAAGTAACAACTGGTGACATTATTATAAGTAGTTTTTTTTTTTTTTTTGTCTTTTATCTATTGATGTTACAGAAGTCAGGTTTTCTGGTGCAGAAACACCCAATTTCTGAGTTTTTCTTCACATTTTCAGCAGTGTTTCTTAAGATAAGGACCAAGTAGTTTCAAAAAATAATGATGTTTCGTTAGTCTGTCAACCATGGGTCTTTTGCTTTGTTCTTGAAAGAGTGGCAAATTGACTTTATATCTTTTGAGATATCTGTATAGGACTTACCTTTATAGATGGAAAAATATTTCAAAGGCAAATACAACATAAGAAGTGGTAAATCTGGTTTTCTACCTAGAGAAAGAGAGAAACTAAAAACCTGACAAATCCTTTGTCACTCACTAGTTATATTTTCAATTGAAAATAAGAAAATACAAGTGAAAGCATTGTGGTTTCATGCAAGTCATGAGCAAAGTATTCATCAAGGAAACATACTATTTTTTGTTCAGGGTATGAATCTTATTACTATATATTTGTCTTTTTAAATGTAGTGTCAGTATATCTAAGAGTAAGAGATAATTTTGTATCTACGGTCTCAGGTAGACCTCATCCTCTTGATTGTCTCCATTTTAGTAGGCTTTGAATTAAACAGAAAAGTGGATCACAGCTGTAACTGCTAAGATGCAATTTGGGCAAAGAAGCTGTTTAGCTTCCATCCTGTAATCAGAGCTGACCGTCTAGAAACTAAAGTTCTCATGTTTGCTCCAGCGTGCTAATAGTGACCACCAGCAGAGTTCAAATATCTGTTTAAGACGCGAGTCCATTTGGAGAACCACTGATGACTAACTTCTCAGGGGAGCGAGCTAATGTGGAACATCAGGTATAAATCCCCACCCCTGCTCACTCAGTTAAGTGTTTTGCTACATTTTCCCTCCCTGAAACAGTGACAATATTGCATCACTCTTTTCCATTATATTTGGAAATACTGGAAAACCAAAACAGCATGGAGTGGCTCCTGGACTCCCAATTTGAACAAATCAGCATCGACATGTCTTTCTCAGGTTGGCGTGGTGTTAGGAGAGATAAGTATTTTCGTTTCCAGTAAGATTTTTTATTAAAATACAGCCCAGTCACAGAAGTCGGTGGAAATAATAGAATTTTGTTAGAGAGCTGTGGAGAATAGTGTGAAGAAGATAAACCATCATATATAATAGATATGTAATATATATAGATATATATTAACTAAATTCTTTAAGAAATTTAGTTCAGTGACAGTGTAATAATGACCAGTATAACACAGAGGCAAGAAATTAATACTTTGGGATAAAACAGATCTTAGTTCAAATCTAGATTCAGTTGACCACTAGCTGGGTGACCTTTTGATAAATTGCTTAACATTTTTAACCTCTCTTTCTTCAGATATAAAATAGGAATAGATAAAGTGTGATTTTTCTTTTTTGAGGCAAGCATGAAGACAATGCATGTAATTTTTTTTAGCACTTTGCTTGACACAAAGCAAGAATGAGTTAAAATGATATAAACAACAGTAATAAAAATACCAGTAATAGTAAGGAACATAAAAAGATGGAGAAGAGCACTCTCATTTTAGTGACAGCAAGATTTATGGTGTTTTAAGACACCAAGATAAAAACAGTGTATGGTTCAGGTTCCCTGGTGCAGGGAATTTGGGATTGGGTATCATGGAACCTAGATTTCTTTTCTTCCTCACCACCCCTCGCAATGGTGAATTCTGGGACAGAAAACATGGCGACCGACTTCTGAGAGACTAAAATGTTGGCAAGGAGGAGTCACAAGGACTGAAATCCTTAACTGAGAAGAGAAATCTGTTTGCTTATGTCATTATCACTTATTTTTTACCTTTAAGTTCTCAAAGTGATAACTCCAAGGGGAGAAAAAAAGATGATCAAAGAAAGGAAATACATAACAAGCTAAAAAGAAATAATAACAGATTTAAATGTTAAATTATGTATCCTAGATGCTTTTAATGTCATAGACGATAATTTAAAATGTAATATATGACATTTAAAAAAATTGGAATACAGTCATTGATTATCTACAAATTTGTCAAGCTCGTGGAGCTGTTCAGAAATATACATTTTTAACAAGTACTCTTATAATTCCAAGTTGAGTGTCGTCAGACCCTACCCCGAGACACATGGCCCAAGACTGAGCAGCAAGGCTGGGCAGCTTCAGCCTCTCCCAGGAGCTGACTAGACACGCAGAACAGTAACTGGGCTCCTTCCAGGTCTAGCAAACCAGTGTTTTCTGCACACAGCAGCCTGGGAAGCTCTAATCCAGAAGTGCTTCACGGACAGCTGAGGTAGGGGCCACAGTTCCCCAGCTGCAGAGCGCCTGGCGGCCTCTGTGCAGGGACAATGAACTGTTGGTTCTGTCTCTGACTTACCCACTTTTCCAAGCTTGTTTTACTCCACTGGCCTCATTTCAGCTTCTCTGCAGCCCCTCTTCGGAGCACAGTGACGAGTAGCTCACCGAGGCCTTGCTCTGCACCCCGAGACCCACTGCTTGCCCTGCACCCCGCCCCTCCTGCACTTCACAACTTGCCTCTCTTTAGCTTTTCCCTTTTTCTGCAAATGTTTTTGGTCTGGTTTATTATTTATTTCTGTTTTCAAAAACAAAAAAATATTTATGAGTAATTGAAAAACACCGAGCAAATGTAAATCCTCACTCATGATGAAATGAACATTTGGTAGGTATTTCTTAATAATTTAAGAGAAAAACTAACAGAAAATTTACACATTCATCAACAAATCATCAGTAATGGCTCCACTGTCCTTGTGTGCCTGTCACGGAGACTGCGGCCGCACGGTAAGAAGACAGCCTCTGCTGACTGCGTAGTGAGGATTTCAGAGATGTAGATCATTAAATCCTTTTATTATATAAAAGGAGAAATGCAAACCCTGAAAAGTTGCATCAAAATATAACACTGAAATAATCTTTCTTTTCTTTTTTCTTTGTTTTTATTTCTCTCCTTTCCTTTTCTTTTTTCCCATCTATTTCCTTTCTTTCTCTGTTTCTTTTTTCTTCTTTGTTTTTTCATTTATGATACTGTTTCTTCCTTATCAAGTAATAGCAAAAAAAGACTATTAGCCTTTATGCACTAGAAAGCAATTTAGAAATGCACACATTGGATTTTTGATGTAGTAGGTAGAGGCACTTCTATCATTTGGAATACATAGAAATCTGAATTGAAAAGCATCTTAATGATTAATGAGCCCCTGTCTCAAGATAAGAAATAAGAAGGGATGGAGATGTAACTTTGCACAAAGGCTTTGAATTCAATCCCCAGTGCCAATGAAAAAAAAATGAATTGGGTGAAATCAGTCCTCTGGACATCTACAAATAAATGAATTTTTGTATTTCACACTTTTAAATTACTTGCGCAGTACTTTCAAGGATTAAGGGAATGCTCCAAGAAGCCCCCATATTTTTAAACTGTAGCTGATTTATCACATATGAGATTACCCTAGTATCTGTACTCTTAATAGTTTGGTAGCTATTTTAAGAAACTTTTCTTCAAGGTATTTAAAGAAGTCAAAGTATTTATGGCACATGTGCATTCACTTTACTGTTTTCACAGAACATCCTTTTTTCCAAAGAATACTGGTACTTTTAAAATCTTCCTTATTCTCATCAAGCTTCTAAGGGAAAATGTCTTATTTTTCTTTGGATAAGTAGATATTCAGTAATCACATTATATTCTTTTACTTTATTTACTTTTAACTGCATAAATAAAATTGTAAAAAATAATGGGAATAATACTCTTGTTATAATTCCATTACATTGAGGAATTAAGTACTTTAATCTTTCTATATTCCCTTCAAATATTTATTTATGGGTAAAATTACAATAACAGCATAAACAATTATGAATTTTACTTTTGCACCAAGTGTTACAGCATAAGTATTCTGAATCACATTCAGCAATTATACCAGTTTTGGGTCACTTCTCAAATGTTGAATATTGAGATATTTTTTATATTTCACTTCTACAAATCATTTAGAAGTGAATGAAATTTTCAGGAAGATAGACTTTGTATTTTAGAATTACTTTATGAAAAATTAATTTCAGGAAACATAGTTTACACCCAATACATTTTGCTATTTTAAAAATACAATAATTATTCAGTAATTGTTTCTTTAAATAATATCTGGCAAGGGCTGGGAGTTTGGCTCAGTGACTTAAGTGCCTGCTTGGCAGGTGCGAGGTTGTGAGTATGATCCCTGGTGCCACAAAAAAAAAAAAAAAAAAAAAAAAAAAAAAAAAAAAAAAAAAAAAAAAAAAAAAAAAAAAAAAAAAAAAAAAAAAAAAAAAAAAAAAAAAAAAAAAAAAAGATTCTCATAATAAATATACAGAAATATTTAGTGGCAAGAATGAACTAAATTCCCTGTATTGGTCTCAATCACTAAAGCTCTACTAACTGTTTTTAAGGCTTTCTGTCTTCTTATCCATCTCCATTTTCCATGTATAAACAATATACGACTAAGATTTAAATCTTCCTTACAAGTCAATGCAAAGATGTCATAATAAGAGCCAAAATAAGAACCACTGAACAGAAGGCAAAAATGCAAACAATGATTCAAGAGACAGAGCAAGCAAAGTTTTTTCGAACAGTGCTTCCTGAGGCAAGTTCTCAGGCTGCTTTCTTTTCTTTGGGTTTCTGAAAACTCAGTCCCCACCCAGAGGAGAAGAAAGCTCCTGATCCTAGGCGCGGCTCGCGGGGTGCCATCCTGGCTTCGTGACAATCAGCTGTGACACGCGACCTTTCGTAAGACCGCAGCAGTGCGGCGGATCAATTCATCGTCTAAAAAAACTGCTGAGGGCCCCCGGACCCCCATGCAAGGCGCCTTTCTCCAAATAGGGCGCAGCGGCCTCTCCCTCCTCCCCACAAAGTGCGGGCCATGGAGCCTCTTCCCTGACCGCAGCGGTCACTGGCTAAGGAGGAACGGAGAGGACACGCGCACTGCCCCTCAGGATGGTCGGCTCCTGAGGGCTGTGCTCCTCCTTGGCATGGTTTGTGACTCAGGGTCATGGCAGTAAGCTCAGCACCTTTGGGCTCTTGTCACCTCTCCCTGATTACTTTTGTGTGTGTATATGTGGAAATGTGAGAGGATCCTAGGAGTGCTACTTTAAATTTGCACTTACATGCTGAACTTAAAGTCAGTGTGGGGATTCCTTGAAAAACTGAAACGAGAAATTTCACTGGACCCAGCTCTTCCCCTTCTAGGTATCTTCCCAGAAGAGTTAAAGACATTATATTCCAGCGACACATGCACATCCATGTTTATAGCAGCACAACTCACAATGGCTAAATCTCAGAAGCAAACTCTCTATCCATCCACAGATGACTGGATAAAGAAAATGTGGTATTTACGAGTGGAGTACTACTCTGCCATAAAGAAGGATACATGAGTCATTTGTAGGAAAATGGATGCTTTTTGAGACCATAATGTTAAGTGAAATAAATCAGATACAAATTTACATATCCCATTACAAATAAAGAAGAAATTAAACAATGAATAATAGGAAGTGGGGAGATAGATCTCAAATGGGAAAGAAGTCAAGAGATGGACAGAGGGGAGGAAAAGAGGATGAAAAAAGAATTAAGATACGCTCTGTACAGCTGCCGACTCCACACACACACTGGAAACATTATGTACTGTGGACATGTTCTAAGAAAGAAAAAGAAAATGATCTAAAAATGGGAAAACAACCTTGATTATTTTTGCAAGTTGTTTTTGCAGGGAGGAGCCAAAGTGTCTGCTGAGGCTGCACATCATTCAGGGTCTGAGATCAAATCAACACCATGGGGTGTAGAAAGGGTCATGGGGCAGGCAGCCCTCACCTGGAAACAGGGAATTTAGTCAAAGCCACTTAAATTTGGTTAAGTTGTGTTTGCCCCTAGGGGTTGAGGAAGCCTGGGTTGGACTCTGCAAAAAATGCAATGTTTCCTTAGGCGGCTGCCAGGGGATTCCCACCACGGGAGAGTGGAACGGAATGGAAGGAGCAGGGCCGCTCAGTCGCCTGCAAGCCGTGTGCGGTCCAGGTGTGGCGAAGCTGGGCTCGGCGTCTCTCTGCTGTTGTGGCTGGGATCTTGGGCTCCGGCGTCTATTTGTCTCCTTCCTGCTGTTTGTGCGTTTCTTCCTTGGCTCCCCTTTGGCTTCTCTCCACTCGTAGTGGACAGCCATTGAGATCTGTCCACACCTAGGGTGGGGAGGACAGGGCACCAACAGCTTGCTTGCCAAGGAGGTGACCGTGACCCAGTGTGAGCATAGGAATAGCACTCAGTTCTGTGCTGAGTTGAAATCCTCTGAATCCAGTTATTAAACGTTGCATTGTTAGCAGTGATGCTGCTAAGCAAGGCTGATCAGTGGACTCACTCTTAGTAATATTATCTTCCGCCTGTCTGGAGCCCAGGCAGCCCTTGGAAGTCCTCAGGAGACTGCTGTGGTGCTCATTAGTCAGTCTCCCTTTACCCCCTCCCCTGTCTCCAGCAATTACTATTCTCCTGTCTTCTACTCGGTGATAAACCTTTTTAGCTCCCACATAGGCGTGAGAACATTCAATATTTGTCAGTGTCTGATTCATTTCACCTAATGTGATGTCTCACTGTTCTATCCATTTTGCCGCAAAGGATAGGATTTTGCTCTTCTTAATGGCTTTATAATACTGTTCCATTGTGTACCTACATATACCGCATTTTCTTTACTCATTCATCCATCGAGAGGCATCTAGGTTAATCCCAAATCTTGGCTTTGTGGATAGTGCTGCAGTAAATACGTGAGTGTGGCTACCTGTTTGTTTTGCTGATTTCATTTCCTTGGATGTACATTCAGAAGTGGGATAGCTGGGTCAAAAAATAGATCTAGGTTTAGTTTTTTGAGGTCTCTCCATACTGCTGTCCTTAATACTTGTAGTCAAGTGAACTTTCTCGAATATACTTTTAATAGTCACTGAAAAATTGAAATGATGCTCATTTCAGCCATGAAAGTGAATGGCACCCACCCTTTTGGACACAGTCTCGAGTCCATTTGTAGAAGCCTTACTTCTTCAAGTGGGGCTGCACTCCCAGGAGCTATTGTACACTAGATCGGTGGTCTGAGGGACAGTGATGTGTTAGACCAAGTCTGGCACATGGCTGAAGGAAAGCAAGATTTTGAATTCTTGGGAATAGCTAAACTAAAGGGTGTTAATGATGGCTTTCGAGGAGATGAGAGACTTGTACTGATCAGCTTTTCATCACTGGAACAAAGTTTCTGATACCCACAATCCGAAGACTTATTTTGGCTCACAGTTTTGGAGGTGTCACTCCACGGTGGGCTGACTCTGAGAAGTAGCATGGTGGGAGGGCATGGGGAAGAAATCTGCTCAACTCATGGTATCTGGGAAACCAGGGAGGGGATGGCGCTGGGAACAGCATGTAGCTTTCTAGGTCACACCCCACATGGATTATTTCCTCCACCTGGCCCCATTCTAACATCACATTAAGCTATGGATTTATCCACAGATGAGGTTAGTGCCTGTTGTAGTCAGGGGTTACAGGGAGAACAACTACATACAGGACACAGAGTTTGTAATACTGTTTTATAATAATCACCCAAGTTAAACACAAGATGGTGCAGGAAAATCCTTCCACAGTACTAAGACCCAGGATAGCCGAGGGCCTGGATCCCACAGCAATATCATGCAAGGGTCCCACTAGAGACCCAAATGCATGACAATGCCTCCCACAGTACCAACTGGGAATCTAAGAGCCCCCAATAAGGGATCATGCCAGTTTATTTACGGTTCTGTGCTGGGAAGGCCACAGGTCAGCGGTGGAACCAGAAAGTCTATGCCAGCAGGGTGAAGGAGCTGTGCAGTGGGTTGAGGGTTCTACGTAGGAGCCGAGAAGTCACACTCAAAAGAAGAAGCGGGGCTGCCCTGAAGAGCACCACAGCCATCCCCAACAGCAACGAGGTCCCGCGCTCCTCCGACGATGGAGAACAGTTGGGCACAGGTCAGGAAGCCCAGCGTGACAAGCTTCTCCAGCACACAGCCTCCCCTCCGGAGCCAGGAAGCGATGCACAATGTGAGGAGCAGGGCTCCCGCAAC
>RJWM01004915.1:0-96359 GCA_004363535.1 Dasyprocta punctata | reverse complement strand
ATTTCGCTTCATTGCAATCATTTGATTTGCTGTCGTCTACTCTGAACAACATTTCAAATCACTACTTGAACATATAAACCAGACTCTATTCCCGAACCAGTGAACTCAGAGTTAAAACACTCAGGAGAAATGAGTGCCTACATCCACATAAAGACAGGTGGCTAAAGTGCTCCCTGGAGTATCTAGCCCATCAATGTGGATACAGAGGTAATGGAGGGGGTGATATTTGCTCTGAACTAGAAAGGAATGAAGGAAGTTCCTGTGAGAGATCGAAGAGTCTTATAACTTGACACAGGCTGTAGTAACATGAGTTTATTCATGTAAAAACTCATCAAGTTATGTACATACTGTGAATTATTTACATACTTATATGAATACGTGTATTTAGAATCTATGTAAGTAATGATGAAGATGTATGGAAGCATGCACGTGTGGTGTGTTGGTGTGTGTTTCTGTAAGACAAGAAGAAACATTGTTTCACAAAGAAAACCCTCAATGATGAAACCTGTATCTGCAGCCCTCCAAGCTTCTCAATGCAAGGCAAAGTAAAATGACTTCTTAAAAGAACAGACAGAGAAGGAAAGAATTCTCAGGGACTCTTGTGAAAGCAAGCACGATCTTATAACAAACAAGTGAACACCAAATTGGAACCTCTTCAAGAGGAAAAGCCATCTGATTGTAAAATACTCTCCACAGATGTTATTCCTGAAAGGCAAAAAAACTCAGTAATTAAATGTGCCAGTTTGACTGAATGTAGGGTTTCTGGGCCCCTGACCTAAAATGCTAGGTTGTAGAATTTGCTTGCTCTAAGTATAGAAATAAGAACAAAGACTTTGAGGCAAGATAACCCTGGAAATGCATCAATCTCTTACTTACCTCCATGACCCTACACAATTCTATTAACCGCTGAAGTGTTCAGCTTCTTAATCAGGAAAATGGGATAATCAGGAAAATGGTACTATGTCATTTTCTGAGAATTAAGTGAAAAATATACAAGAAATGCTTAGTAAAACACTGAGAGAGAAAAATTAGTAAAACTGACATTTTCATCTGGATAAATTTCATGAAAGGATTATAGAATTCATTATCTCTTAGCAATTTGATAAGTGCTCTATTGGAAAATCCTGGATTCCAGAAAGAATCCACATAACTTAAGATGTGGGCAAGCATATAGTTCTAACAAGAAGATGGGGATTTGCTGGAGTCTCTTAGGAAGGACTCAGCTTCATTTTGGTTGATGGTCAATGTCCAAACCCTTAGCTTGTGCCAACACTTTGTTAAACCTAGTATCAGGTCACAAGTGAGAACAGGTGTGAGCACATAAAATGATCACTGCAAATCTAGCTATCAAGACGGAGAGATGATTTAAATTATCAACTGCTTACTAGAGACCAGTTCTAACCCCATACACACACAAAAAAGGATCTGTTTTATTCAGGAAAAACTCAGGACACTCTGAAAACAACTGGTGGGAAAGGTTGGAGAAGGAAAGAAATAACTTAAGACAGTGCAGTGCCAGCACTGTACAGCTGAGCTGCTTTTCATTCTCTCCCCCCTCATCACAGAATTTAAGCATCTGGTTAGTGACCAATATGAGAATTGTTTCTAATTGCTGATAATACAAAATTCATTTGCATAGCTTCCCATCTGTTGGAGACAGTATAGTGATGGTTTTGTATCCTGCATGCATCTGTGACAGACAGGAATAACTGGAGAAAACTGACATGTCTACTGCACAGCTACATATCTCCACTGATGTGTGTCCATTGATTTCTATCTATTGTCTTTGCCTCCAGACATAAAAATCTTTGACATTCTTTCCAAGAGATGCTTAATTGACTTTCCTAAGGAGCACATCTGATAATATTTCATCCCAACATTTTTGAAATAAAATTTTTATAATTTTATAAAATTATAAAAATAATTTTATAATTCTTCCATAAAACACTAGATGAAAAGATTTATTTCTTTAAGAGAAAGAAAAATCTTGAACACAAGGAAGTTTTAAAAATGAAGCATATATTATTTGTAATATCTATATCTTCATGTGTCAATGGTAATTCAGTCCTATGGTTATAAGCAGTATCTAGAAGCTATCAATTGCTAAAATTTTTATTGACAGTTCAACCTTTTCTTTTAAATTCTAAACTCAAATGAAGACAATAGCTAAAATTATCTAATAATTAACATATTTGAATCCATACATTTATGCAGAGACAACTATTTATAGATATACTATAAATCAATATACATGAAGTATTATATTACAGTATTTTAATTCTATAAGCCTAAGAAATAGACAATATTATTATAATTGTAAAGATTGAAGTTAGCACTGCAAACAGCTAAAATAGATTTCAAAGCAACAAAACTACCCAGTAAGTTGCAAAGGCAAAAATTGAACCCAGATTGATTGGTTTTCATAACCAACTATGCTCTTTATAACTGTACTGGGATATCTAGTAGACACCTCCAATTTAGTATGTCTAAAACTAAACACCCAGTATTTTCTTAATATGTGTTCAATCCTATCTTCACCATTTCTATAAACAGTAACTCCATCTTTCCAGTTGCTCAGCCTTAACATTTTTTATTCTTATTCACCAAACACCCAAACTATCAAAAAATCTTGTCACCTCCATTGTGAGAATGATTCATATCTGACCACTTATCATTGTGTTTACTTCTCATTTTAGAATTAACCACTATCTCCTCTACCTGGATTACCATACTAACCTCAAAGTCTTTCAGTTTCTATTCTTTTTCCCCTATAATGTACAAGATTTCAAAAGAGAAGCCACACTGACCTTTCTGGTATTGAGTTAGATTATATTATCACTCTTTTCTTCAAAAAAATCTGTCATTTTCCCATGTCACTTGGATTAAAGTCAAAGTCCCTATGATGATGTACAAAACCCAGTCTTGACACCAGTCCGACTGCGACCACTCAGTCTAATTAAACACTTCACGTCACCTCAGAGTCACTTTAGCAACACAGACACACACACTCTTTGTATCTCTCAAACAGTCCAGTAAATTCTACCTCAAAGACTGGACAGGCTCTGCTCTTTCACTTTATTCTAATGGCTAATCTCTCCTCCCAGGTCTTCATCATTTCATATTCTTAATCAATACTATCCCATGAGACTGTAAGGTTACATTCTGATCAACTCTAGCCTTGTCCATTTTCCTTTCCCTATTTTACTTGTTTCCTTTTTCCATACCATTTAGCATTTCCTAATTCAATATATGCTGTATTTTAATTTTTGTGTTTCTTTATTATTACTATTATTATTGTTTGTACCAGGGATCAAACTCACAACCTCACACTTGCCAGGCGAGCACTTGCACCACTGGGTTAAATCCTCGGCCAAACTTTTTGTTTATTTCATAATGCCTGTCTTTCCCTATTAGAGTATAACCACCAACAAGTGATTGTTGTTTAGTTACTGCCTCATCTTGTGCTGCCAGAATGGTGCCCAATATGCTAGACTAAAAGAGTAGTAGAGGTTCTGAGAAATTCCTCTGTAAAGATTCTGTGTAGTTTTTGTTTATCCTAAAATTCACCAAATTTATTGATTACAGCTTCTGTTTTGATTCAATAAAACACTCATTAAATTCTCAGAATATTAGTGCTTCAAGGAAAGGAGTTTGGTGATGGTTCCGTTGGAAGATATACAAAAAGTATATATAAGATTGCAGGCAGTTTTCCAGTTACAGTAAAAACCACCTCGGTTGTAACTTGTTAAGACTCAAAAGGTCATATATGCAGTTACCAAATAACTATGTCTCATATTATGATCTATGAGAGAGGCCACAGAACGATAATACACACCGTAAGATTTACATAGTTGTGCTATTTTATTCAAATTAACCATCAGGGACCTTTCTAAGTAATCCAAACAGTGCACCTATATATGTGATATGCTATATATCAAAATATTACAGTAAAACCTAATAGAGTCAGTTGAACTAAGGGATTATTGATAAGAAGTAGCAGAAAAAGAAAAGACAAAAGATTGCTGTTACATACAGATTTCACATTTATTAAATTCATTTTAAAAAAGAAATTAGTTTTAAATTTTAAACAAACTATATTAGCACTTAAGGAATATTTAAGGAAAGAACTTTGAAATGAAAAGCACGAGTTTAGTTATGGTTCTGCTAGGAAACTGGTAATTTGGACACATTGGTTTATATAAGTTTTAATTTTTTCGTCTGTGACTCGAGGGGTCTTACAGTATGTCTTAGATTGGTTTCAGGTCTAAAATTCTTTGAAGTTTTTAAAAACTGAAATCCAGTGAAAGGCAAAAGATAACAATTTTTATGGATTTTAATAGCAAGCAGAACACAATAATTTTTTGAAATATTTTTATACATGCTTCTTTGGCAACTGTTTTTACTATTTAAGTATTTAGGGTTCAACAATATAAGAAAATATGATTTTTAATCTCTGCAAAGGAGCTACCGCAAGACCTGCCAAACCTTTGTTAAACCACATGGATTTTGGGGTTGTTGCTGCGGCTTGAGTTAGCTCGGCTATAGTACGGGATGGCTGATTCTTTCCATCCAGGCACAAGAATGAAGTACACTACATAATGGGTCATGAAGCATGTTTCAGAATCTTTAAGAAAAATAGAATTGATCAGTTTTTAATCAATATATCTTTTTAAGGTGACTCTTCTAGGAGCAAACTCAGATTTCATTAGGTACTTATGATGAATCATCATATCAACTGGAAATGCAAACTTCATGTTTTGAAATTTCTGCTAAATGAAATGGAGACGGAGAACAGAATAAAATATTTCAAAAATAATTTCTGAAAAACAAGAAGACTCATTTCTTTGATCTCCATATACTGTTTTGGTACCAGGGATTGAACTTACAACCTCGCACCTTCCAGGCAGATATTTACGCCATTAAGCTAAATCTGCAGCCTTACTTTTTGAGACAGGGTCTCACTATGCAGTTCAGGCTGGCCTTGAATTCACTTTGTAGCCCAGGCTGGTCTCGAACTCACAACGATCCTCCTGCCTCAGCCTCCCGAGTGCTGGGATTAAAGGCGTGTGCCACCATGCCAAGCTCATATACTCTTTTGAAATGTCCACATGACAATAACTAGTTCATTACTGTGTTATGCAATAGGTGGCTATTACAGAAGACATGGATGGATAGATGCTTGAAATAATGTAGAATCCTTTCTTTTTTCTTAAAAAGATTCATTGTGATTCTTTCAAATAAAACTAATAAGAATCTTTCAAATTTACGTATCTTGTTTTCGGGCTTTACTTTCGTAGAAATAGAAAGTGACATGAAATTCATCCAGAACATTTTCTTTAACAGAATCCACTACTTATCAGGGATTTTCTAAAGGTTGAAATATTTTGTTTTACCTATTAAGAACCACAAAAACGTTAAACGGGTAAATGAACAAGCCATAATCTCAAAAATATTGCTGTCCACTGAGTTCCCCAAAATGGATTCATGTTATTTTCTGGTTTTGACCCTAATACATAGATTTTTTTCAGTTTTGGTATTCTAAAAAATGTAATGATGCAATATGAAAAGTAAAGTCATTAATAAGTGAGGTATGAAAAAACTCATAAAAATTTTAAAAACCCTAAATAAATGGAAAGGCCCTACTCATGAATTTTAAGACACACTATTTATAAAGCTTCCAGTTTACCTTAAACTGATCTATAGCTCAAAACAAATTTGTTTGAAATCCCAGGAGAATTTTAAAGTTGAATTTTCAAGTTAATACTAAAATGTAGATGGAAGTTAAGAGGAACTACAAAAGACAAAATAAACATGAAAAAGAAGAAAGTTGATTCACTTATATTGCCTGATCTCAAAACACCAGAAAGATACATCATTACTATCTGTATTGGAGAAAGGAAAGCATACGGGTTAATGAAGCTTTATACAAAGTTCAGAAATAGTCTCATATGTACAAGGTCAATTGATTTTTCTCTAAGGTACAAAGGTAAGCTGCTGAGCCAAACTCCCGGCCCTAGTTTTTTTTGAAGCAGGGTCACACTACGTAGCTCATGCCAGCTTTGTGCTCCCGTTGTAGCCCAAGCCGGCCTCGAACTCACAATGCTCCGCCTACCTCAGCCTCCCAAGTACTGGAATTAAATGCGTGTGCCAATATGAAGGCTAGTCTTTTTAACAAATGATGCTAGAACAGTTGGGCATACACAGGTAAAAAATTAATTTTGACCACTATTTTACTCCCTCTATGAAAATTAAGTTCACGTGTAAAACCTAAGTCTATAAAGTTTTCATAAGAAAATGTAAGAGAAGACCTTTTTGACATTTTTTCTTAGATATAGCAAAAGCATGATGAATGAAAGAAAGAAATGATAATTGGTTTTTATAAAGATTAAAAAGTTTTACCTTTTGAAAGACAGATAAAAGATTGCAGAGTCAAGTGACAGATTAGGAGAAAGTATTTACAATATTTATACTAAACAATTTGCAATCAGAATGTGTAAGGAATTCTAAAAATTGACAATAACTAAACAAGCAATTTGAAAACCTGAACACTTCACCAAGAAAGGTAAATGGGCTGCAAGCAAACAGGTATATGGATAGCTCCTCAACATCATTAATACAAAAGCATTAATTAAAAAATATTATAGTACCAAAAATAAACAGACATCTGTGGTGTATCTATGCAATAGAATATAGTCCAGCAACAAAAGAAATGAACTACTGACCTATACAATGATATAGTTAAATTTCAAATGTGTGGTACATATAAGAATCTAGATTTGTAATGCTACATATTTTTGAATTTCATTTACATGACATTCTATAAGAAACTAAACTTTAGGGAGACAAAAATAGCCATTGTTGCCACGAACAGGAATTGCTTCAAAGGCATATGTAAAATATAGGGTTGGTGATGCTTACGTGATCATTAGTATTTGTCATCTGGAAACTATATATCAGAAAACATGATTGACATTTTTAGTGTATACAAATTATGCTTTAATGAAGGCAAGAGTCCCTACAAGTCAATTTACTTTTCTAACTCTTGGAAATTTATTTAGATAATTCAATAGAAACTGTTTTACTCTTTGATTCATGGGATACATATGAATATATAATAAGCTAACATCTGTGAATCCTGCTGTTAAAATACATTATCTCTACAAAAGAACTGTGTAGTTATACATTGGTTTTGTGAATAGGGGGAGGTATAGTAATACAAGTATGGTATAGAAGATAAGGGTCATGTTAGGCAAGAACTATATGTTAGACAAAAAACTATCCAATAATGGCCTTTTTAAAAATTTGAATCTTTCTCAGACACTGCATTCTGTGCCTCACTATACACAGAATCTCTGCAAACAGAAGATGAGGAGTAAGAATAAAGCATAAGTGTTCTTAAACAGAGAAGAGCAACTTTATGTACTCCAAAAACTTTATCTCTGCTTGAAAAGTAACCATTATCCTGCAACCCTTTCCCATTTCAGTGGATTTTTCAAGCCATTTGCCAGTGTGGATTGTTCAGTTTTTCAAAAGAATAAAAACTATATTATGTACTATAAATGGCACTCATAAGTAAATAGAGAACAAGAGCAAGATCAAGAATATATTTGTTTCCTATATTAGGAGTACTTATGCAATATTTTACCCTGTGAAGAACTAGAAAAAGAAAAGAAAGTAATAGGAAAAAACCCCAGAGTCTTTTCTAAGTCATATTATTTGTGATGCTCTTAGATTGTCTGGTATATTGTGTAATCAAGATGATGGAAATCTCAATTTGTTATCGCTTTCATATTTAAAGGAAAAGCCCTGGGTGTTTTTTTCACTGACTGTTCAGTTAATGGAAAATTTGTCTAGATAGCTAGTGGAGTATTTTTCTTACAGATTCTTTAACTTGAAGACATTTCCAAAAAAGTGTCATCCTAAAGTATAAATTCCCCACTGACACGCAACTATGTTTGTTGGCTCCGGCTCAGGTGGTAGACATTTTACAACACTGACAGAGGTCCAGGTAGTTGGCTTCACATATCCTGGATCTACCCAGGAAATCTCCTCCAATTGCTGCTCTGTGAAGCCAGTTCAAACAGAATAGATGTTCATAGACAGTTTCAATCAGATGTTTTCTAGGAAAAATAGAATTTACTTATAAGGTGAAAGTAGGCTTTGGACATTCATTCAACATTACTTAATTCAACTAATATTTATTAAGTACCTAATGATATATTTAAGACACTTTCCTAGGAACTAAACAAAACAAACATAGGGCATGCTCTCTAACAGGGTCAACAGACAAGGAAGAATATAAGTAAATGATATGAAAAGGGACAATAGGGAAGATAAGTGTGTCTCCTGGAAAATTAGCACATCTAGCAGCAGCCCAGTGTAAATTCTGTACCTATGTACAGGAAAAATGTTTTCATACTGTCATAAAAGACATGCACAGCTAACTGAAGACATTCTGCTTACACCTCCTCTTATGATTGCTGTTGAATTCAAATGAGATTCAAATGTGCTGACCTGTCATGTAGCTTGCAACAAATCACTCTGAATTATTTTAATCTTTCAGACCAGAGTGCTAAAAATTCTGGTCTCTTCTGTGCTTTCATGTTCATGTAGGTAATAAACTGGATGTTTTTCATTGTATTATTTATGTTTATTGCTTGGATTCAGCTTTGTGCATCTATTTGGTCTCCTGTTTTCCTTACTCTTTAGTCAACAAGAGAATTTCTAGCAAAATGGCTCTCTATTGGAGACTCATTGTCTTATCATATTGGAATAACAGAATCTTAAAAAATTGAATAATCCAAGATGATCAATAGATAACTTGGTTCCAGCAACATTAAATGACCTAGATATATTCACCTTGTGCCACTTTTCCTGTGTCCATTTTCACGACACAAACTCATCAAGGATGAGAATTTTAAAGGAAGGGAACCACGCCTCTTTAGATCAGATATCCAACTTCTGGCTGTTTCTGAATGCTATCACTGAAATGGTCAATTTGACCAAGTCAAATTTCATTTGTCTTGTACTTTTATCAACCTCAAAGTTAGTGCAGTGTATTTGCAGTACAAATATAAGGGAAAAAATGAACATTTCCATCAGTTTGTCAAATTAAAAAAAGTAGACTGATTTTGCACCTTTGAAATAAACAACTGGTTTGAACCTACCACTTCTACTTTTTTTTGTTTGGTTGGTTGTTTTTTGTTTTGTTTTGTTTTGTTTTGTTTTTAGTTTCATGTGCCTTGTACTTTGGACTTAAACAGAAGTGTTGGGCTGGATAAATGATGGAAACAATTACATTCATGGCTATGACTCCAGCAGACATTTATTGAGCATTGTGTGCTATGGACGGTGCTGAATGTTTTGTGTTTACTATCTCAACTATTAAAACATCTATTATTATAACATTCCCTTCCTTTTTGCTTGTTAAACTGCTCTCATTCTACTTTGTCCTCTATTTTTACCAATCTATTGCTTACTTCATATAGTTTTACATTCAGCTTAGAACTCATTTTTAAAATGTACTTGGAGATTCATAACCTCCCTTGTTGCTCACCTAGACAATTAAATGTATAGCATGCATGCTGAGGTTAAGATTTATCAAAGTCCCACAGTCAGCTTGATTCCACTGTAAATTTAGTTACCAAACTCAAATGGAGGCATAGCAGTTCCTGGTAATCATGATGCTTTTCTTTGACTAATTCAATTTTTCACTGTAACAAGTTAGAACTTCCATGTTCTCCTTAAAGATCCAACTACTCCTTCCACACCTTCTTTTACCCTTAATCGCAGAAGATGACCCTGTCTTCTAATCAACAGAAAAAATTTAAAGTGAACGAATGGAAATGCCCTCAGCTCCCTTCTACTAAAAGTATCATTGGACCCAGTGCCTTGGCTCCCTTTTCCTTCAATCTTTACATTCCCAAATGTTATTACAGAGGGTGCCTTTCTACCATCCAAACTCCATAAACTCCTTCATTTTTTCCTCACTTCCCATTATCTTTCTCCTCAGTAACTTTAAGGGATTTTTCTCCTGCATATTCAACCAGCTCTCCTTAAGTGGGTCATGTCCATCAAAATGTACAGCTGCTCATGTCTCTTCCACTTTGAAATGTCTCTTCACCTTTGATCCTCAGCTGGTTACCTTTTTTTTCATTTCATCTCAAAGAAAAACATTTTGAGATAAGTGACTCCATATTGAATATTCATACACTCAATCTACTAGATATTGGTTATAATTCCATCTGAAAGGAAACAGCTCTGGCCAGGCACTGCAGAACTGATGAAATTGCTTATCTTACTAGGTAGTAGTGGTAAAACTCAGACGCGAGTCACTGTCAGTTTGACTCTAGAACCCAAGGTATTACCTCTATTAAGTTAAATGATATTTCAAAAATTAATCTGTATCTACCCAATTATAAAAATGTAACTCTTTGAAACTAATAATTTCAAGATTGGATATTAATGTTTAAGGTACAATTTCACACCTACAGAGTAGCATGCATGCAAGGTTATTCTCTGTTCAGCACACATACTTAGAAAAAAAAAATGAAGTACCTAAACAAGAGGTTGTGTTACATGAATAAAATTGAATACTAAGCAATAGTATAAAAGATGATGAGGTTCTCTAGTTATACCTATAGAAATATATTCAAGATGCATTAAGTTTTAAACAGCAAGGTGAAACTGGGTTCATAGCTTACAAAAGTGAGAGCACTTCTTACTTATTAGCTTATTCTTGCATCAAGTACTTACACGAGTACTTATAACAAGTGGTTGGCAGATGTTGGTAATTGGGTAGGTAGCCAGGGAGCAGAGGAAAACAACTGTGAATTACCACAGAATACTTCTGTATAATTTTTTTTATTTTGAATCATGATATGGTGATAATTATTTTAAAGTTATTACTACCTTATAGATTTACCATGATTCATTTATGAATAAAAATATTTAAACATGATAGTAAATGCTATTTGTATCATGGTTTGTTTTATATATTTTCTATATCATATCATACCCCATGACATTTCAGACAGATTTCTCCTATAACAAAATAAAATATAACTCTTTTATCAAGACCTACAAGGTTCCATTTGGGGAAAATTGTATCAAAATTTTTTAAGAGTTTTCAAGACTGAAAGCATGATTTTCCCAATTGAAATAGCTTACTGAATTCCTAGAAAAATGGTTAAGAAATACACATATTAAACTGCAACACTGTGAGCTTCAGGTAAAACATACTGTATTAAGAATTAGATGTCAACTAATTTCTTAACATCAACATTCAAATTGTGGAAACAATGGAGAAATACATTCAATCGTCCAGGAAATAATTTCAGACTTTCAGTTTCATATATAATCAAGTTATTAATCAAATACAAACCAATAATTCAGCAAAATTAACTTTCATGCACACAATTTCTGGAAGCTACTGGAAGATACATGCCGCTGATATCAGGAGGTAAGCAAAGAGAAAGGAAAACTTTGGAGTGAGAAAGCAGAGAATCCAACACAAACAAATGAAGGGACTCTGCAAGACAAATGTGGAAGAGGATGCCAGGACATCATCTCTGTATCACGCCTTGAGAGAAATGCCCTAATGAGAATAGGAAAACTAACGACAACAAAAGTGAGATTATTAGCTTCAGGTACATAAAAATTATATAAGGCTGAGTTCAGTGACACATGCTTGCAATCCTAGCACTCAAGGAGGTAGAGGCATGAGGCATCACAAGTTCTACCAGTTTATTGAGTGAGAAAGACTCTGTCTCTGAACACAAAACAAAGCAGGGACTAGAAATGAACCTCAGTGCAAACAGTCAGGTTTACCCCAGCATATGCAAATACACACACACACACACACACACACACACACACATGCTCAAGCACAGAGAAAGACAAAGAGAAAGAAATAGAGAATGAGAAAAACAGAGAGAAAAAAATAAAAGAAAAAAATTTGTACATAATTTGTAGAAAAAGACACAAAAGGAAGTGCAATATTAACATGAAAGTTGGTTCTGTTTTGTTATAATAATATGAATTATCTAAAATAAACGAAGATTTGTCTATATTTGGACAAGCATGATGGAGAGATATGTGTGTGCTTCAGAAAGAGTTAAAGCTTCAAATTATATAGCAGAAAAATATTAGCTAATATCTGTAATCAAGTATCAGCAATGGAAGGATAGTTGAAAGACTGAGAACAATAGAGAGAAACAATCCAGGAACTGAAGTATGATTCCCAATTAGTTGCCTCTACGTGGAGAAAGTAAGTGCAAAATGGGGAACTGCTATTTTTCCTCATTTTCCTTTAGACATATTGGATTAACTAAGAGCATGGACAACTGTAATAAACATCAACAGTGAAAGAATGAAAGAAAGGAGAAATAATCTTTAACATCTGAACTTGAAGAAAGAAATATTAGTCAATAGTTCAGTCTCTGTCATAAATACAAAGAAGGAATTCAAAGACACTATTTTTTTTTGACATTTTGAGCATGATACAAAACTAATAAACTATTTGTTAGGATGTACAATTAATATTCTTTAGGGGAAAAAGATTAAGAGTTTACTCATTTCTCATTACTATTTCTCAATTCATTTTCTATACTTAGACAGAAACTCTCACTAATAATAATGTTAGTTATTTGACTGTAAGCAAAGGATAATATATTCCACAAGCCTGAAAGTACTTCATGAAAATAATGTGGGAAGGAATTATTGCTGAATTAAAAAATAATTTTAATTGCCACATATGATTATTGCATTTGAAATATTAACTATCTCATTATTTTTGCAGCACTTTTATTATTTTGAAGAGTAAAATGCCAACCTTTCAAAGTTTCCCAATTTCATAAGAATTTATGTGTTACTAAACATGAATTTCACTGGCATTGCACAATACATTATTTCATCTGTTTATATATCATTAATGATTGGGGAAATTCTATCACCACTATATTTTATTTAAATCATTAAGATCCACAAGATTTTAGCTGTAACATTATAGCACTATAATACTCAGCTTTCTACTGCTGAGGCAAAATACCTGATAACTGCAATTTAAAGTAGAGGAGTTTTAATTTAGCACAGCGTTTCAGAGGTTTCAGTCCACGGTAACCCGGTGCTGTTGTTGTAAATATGAGATGAAGTAGAACATCACGGTGAAGCGTGTGGTGGAATGAGGCTACACACTTCATGCTTCACTGCCCAAACTACATAGTGACCAGGAAGCACAACACAGGAGAAGAATGTGAGAAAATTTATAACTTTAAAGGCATGCCCCCTATGACCTATTTCTTCCAAAATGGCCCTACATGCTACCGTCATGTTCAGCTATTATTGAGGCCAAATCACCCTTGCAATCCAGTCGCCTATTCAGGGATCTCCTAATTCAGTCAATTTGACAATCAATGAAGATTAACCAGCACAAGTAATGTATGATCTTAAAATCTACTACTAAATTTCTTTGATGTTCTTCTTGGTCATGAAAACAACAACTGTAGTTATTTTAAAGAAGAAATTTTTTCTAATTAACCAATGTCATTAAAGAACTACTTTCTCCCATAGATATCCAGTGATGCACATACATAACAGCTAATAGTTTGCTGTAGTTGAGACTTATTTCTTTTTAAAGTAAGATTATTTTCTTTCTACTTATAAACATTTTAAAAAATATTTAATTTTGGGAATCCAGAAAAATTAAAATAAAAAGAAAATCACTAACACTGTCTATCCTGCTGCTTCAAACACTGTTGACACCTTTTGAGATGGCAGAGCCCCTATTAGCCTAACTCTTAATGATACTATTTGGCGCACAACTCTCTGCCAATTCAGCTAGCTAGAAGATCGATAAGTAACTATTTTTTATCAAGCCGTTGATACTTCAGGGCTATATTTTTGTAACATTAAAAACCAGTTTTTAAGATGGGCGTGGTGGTGCATGCCTTTAATCCCAGCACTTGGGAAGCTGAGGCAGGAGGATCCTTGTGAGTTCGAGACCAGCCTGGCCTACAAAGTGAGTTCAAGGCAAGCCTGAACTGCATAGTGAGACCCTGTCTCAAAAAATAGGACTGGGATTTAGCTCAGTGGCCTAAATGCCTGTCTGGCAGGCGCGAGGTTGTGAGTTCGATCACTGGTACCAAAATAAATAAATAAATAAATAAAATAAAATAAATTAAAAAAAATAAAAACCAGTTTTTGTGAACAAATACTACTCCCAACTCTAGCTCCATATCAACATCTTCATACAGGAAAGAGTAAAAAGGAGGGGAGGGGAAGGAGGGAGGAAAAAAGTGAAGAAGAAAGAAAGGGGGGGACCAAGGAAAGGAGGGAAAGTTGGCTAAATCCATTTATTCTTCAAAACTTGATGCTAACCTAAAAGGGTCACACGTACTAAAGCAAACAAAAATTTACACAAGTTCTAATAGAGAGCAGGTCTTGTTCTATGGAGAGAAAAAGAAAACCAACTGGTAGAATGTGGCAGACTCTCCAAAAATTATCAATAATTTTAGTATTCATTGCCATTACTGCCTGAGTATTTTGTATCAGACTCAGTTTTAATCATTTTGACATGCCAGTGTGTTTTATTTGGACAAGAGGTAGATATTAACATTTTCCCCATTTTACATTGACAAACTGAGATAGAGGGTAGTATATAATTTCATCAAGATCACACAGCTAATATATAACAGAGCTGAGATTAAAGCCTAAGGAGCATGACACCAGAGATTGTGCTCTGATTCTTCAAGTTGTGCTTCCTTATCAGTAAGGAGAGGAATACAATTCTTCATATGAGAAAATGGTACATTAATGTGGTCAACTATGAAACGGATACGCATATAGTAATTTATGGATTATTCAACTGCATTGTTTATATCCACATTCAACTTTGATTTTCTTAAACTCCTCATTCCCCTGCCAGAGAATAAATCTGTTTCTGCAGGCAAAACACTAAGCAACAGAGGCTGAACAATAAAGGAGGACAGTACCAGGGCTTTTGTCTCTTTTCGCAGGTTCCCTTCCCTTTTGGAAGAGTGGTAAATGGGGAGGTAGAGAACTTCAAAGAGTTAAAAGCTTAAATTTAAATCCTGGCTGCTACTGGACAGCTTATTTTATAGCTGAAGAGACTGAGTTTCTATGATATTATTAAGCCTTGGTTTATTCATTTGTAAATAGTAATTATAAGCCTGTCTCAGAGATTTATTGAGGCATTAAGCAAAGATATTATAGAAGGTACTCACCAATGATCAGCCCAAATAGTATTGGACAGATTGTGAGTCAGAGATCATCTAGCTAAAACTGACTGTGTAAAAGGGAGATTTAATGGTTCCTATGATTGTAGCTTCTAGCAGAGGCTAAAACAAAGTCATTATGACCTGGCCTCTCAATGTCTTTCAGTTTTACTTTGTTGAGAAGCTTCTCATTCTCAGGCATGCTCACTCCTCATGAAACCAACGTATCTCCTCAGCCTCTGGAAAAGAAGGAAATGCCTCTTTTTCATTTATTCAAAGGAAAAATCTTAAAAATGTCACCTGCATGAAATCAGCTGGCTTGGTTTGTGAATGTGCCCACTTCTGCATGCCAGGCCTAGGTGACACGACTACCTTAAAAACAAAAATGGGGGTTCTACCTGCAATGCACACACTAAAATAAGGAAAATGATGTTTGTTCAAGGTGGAAAGGAGAAGAAATGAATGACGCATTAAAAGAACTACTACCCACTAAAAGTAAGCATTTCTTTCAGATCATAGTTCACAAATAAAGGGAGTATTACAAAATTAGTCAAGTTCTTCCAGTCATGTTGAACTGATTTTGATTGATAAGACCTTATGATACAGTCAAGGCAATGCCAAGGTTTACCTATCAAGGCTAAGAATAATAAATGATATTTTACATATAATGAATTTTATAATATGAAAAACTTAATCTTCATCAAATGAAAAACAAAACTAACCATTTTTGAAGTAAATGAATTTATTTTTACTTTTTAAAAAATTCTTGGAAAGAATGCAAATATATATAGCTTGTCCCAATTAAATGTGATGGTTCTCTCAGTTAATTTGTGAGTCATAGGGCCAGGAGTTTGGCTCAGTGGCTTAAGCGCCTGTCTGGCAGGTGTGAGGTTATAACTTCGATCCCTGGTGCCACACACACACACACACACAAATAATAATAATAATAACAATAATAATAATAATTTGTGAGTCATGCCCTTCCTGTTTTCTAATGAGATTTCTACTTCTCTCTTAAGTATATTTGAATAAGCTAAGCAGATTAAGCATGTTCATAAAGTCAATAATTCACAAGGCTGTATAGGTTTTTTGGGGGGTGGTTAAACACAACACGCTAAAACATTTTATGAAATTATGTTGTTTGATTCTTGTCTGTTGAATAATTTGAAAGGATTCAATTCTAAAGTCACTGATAAATAAATATATCTTTTCTTTACAAAGTTATATATGGTAAACCATTGCTCTCAGGACAAATCTGGCTGCCACCTGTTTTTGGGAGTCAGATTTCGTTGGAGTGCACATCTACATGTACATTTATATGTTGTTCATACCTGATTTTGCATGTCAACAGAAGGATGTATCGACAGACTGTAGGGTGTGTGAGCCTAAAATATTTTCTAACTGAAATTTTATCAAAGAAACTTGCCTTCTTCTTATGTTAGCAATATAGACAAACTACATCAATGCCTCCAGGTTAAAAAAAAATCTGATTCTAAAACACAGGAAAGCAAAATGCCCTTTTCCCAAATCCATAATGTTACAGCAGCTATTTCTGAAAGTCACCTATGGAATCTGTATTTTTGAAAGATTTTGTATTTTGCTTGCTGAATAATAAAGTGTACATTTGCTGTTTTAAAACTGCACAGGGGCTCTCTGGATCTTGAGATAATTTGCAATCTAACACCAAAGGAAAAAAAAAGTAGTTCTGAAACATTAGTGATATTTGAGAGCAGAATGCCAGGAAACACCAATATGATGTTCCCTTGAATATTTATGAGCACCTCCACTTGGCCTTCAAGTTTTCTATGCTTCAATGCTAATGTATTTGTGTCTGCACAGAGGGTGTGTATGTGTGTGTGTGTGCGTGTTTATGAAGTTTGAGGAGACCAAGAGTCATTCTGAGGCAATTTCTCACAGAATAAACAAATACGGTAAGTTAAAATTGTTGCTTCCCACCTACTTTTTATATACTCTGACTACAGAGCATCAGGGACCCTCAAAATATTAGGGATATCTTTGGAGCCTAAGAGTCTTCTTTCATGTAATTTTCTCTTCTTTTTCTTGAGATATAACTTTCCAAGTCTTTTAGATCAGCTCCATCAGCACACAAACATGCTATATTAATTTCCTCTAGCTTACATCAGTTTCGTTCATCACCTTTAGAGTAATGCTCATTAAAAGACCTTTCTATAGTTGCTCTCTTTTATTACTCTTTTCATTCTCTTTTGAACCGATCCTGCTCCAGATTCAGATTTCATATCTTATTTATACTTGGGGTATTGCTGATATGTATGCCCATCCTTTTAGTGTAGTAAACCCGATAACAGAATGAGTACCTTACAATGCAATAGTTACTTCATGTCTGAGAATCAAGTGTTCAAGCAAAGTATGATGGGCCATCGACAATCTAGAAGCTGTTTCTCAAAAAAGCAACCACTGTCTTCAGTATCAGATAAAACTTTTGTGGTCCCTTTACTCCTTTCAATCTGTTCTTTCAAGTTGCTAATGACTTACATCTTGCAAAATTCTACATTGAATTCTCAATAATTATTTTCCTCAACCTTTTAACAAACTTTATGAATGTATATCATACTTCCTTATTGTGACAGTTTCTTTACCTGGCTTCTGGGATAACACTCTGGTTTTCACCCTAGTTACCTGGAAATTCCTGTCACTCTGACTAGCCCAACCTCATGTCAGAAGAACCCCAGATTTATTCATTGGACCTCTTCTCTTTTTCCTATATGCATTCTCTAGGTAGGTTTATCCAATATCACAATGGTAGACACTACTGTTACACAGATTATTTTCTACACTAATTATTAGGTTTCACCAGGCATGAACAGGAAGAGTACTTCTTTTCGGCTTTCTTGGGCTATCAGCTCTCCCTAACTGCAGCCATAATCCAGTACTATGACACCTTGACTGAACATTCTGTAGGTCACCACATTAGTTCACCACACTGATGGCACCTTGTTGGTGGAACCTGGTGAACAGGATGTAGCATGAATCTTAGATGCCTTACTAAGACACATGAATGCCACAGGATAGGTGAAAGAAAACCATAGAAATTCAGAGGGCCACTGCTTTGAAGTTTCTGGATTCCAATAGTCTGGAGTAGGTTGAAATATTTCCTCCAAAGTGAAAAAAAATAGGAGCAATTTGCAGTATTTGTACTTCTTAAAAAGGCATAATCATTGTTTGTCATATTTAGATTTTGGAGGCAAAATATACCATGTTTTTTTATGCTGCTCCAAACCACCTGAAGGATAACTTTAAGACCTCTGGCTTTGAGTGAAAGTCAGAAGTAAGAAGAGTTTCTTTCACAGGTCCAGGTTGCAGTGAAAACAAATTTACCACTTGGGCTATACATGAGCAATAGAGTTTATATATATGTGAAACATAGATGTTTCATAGAGCAATAGAGTTTATATATATGTGAAACATAGATGTTTCATAGACTTGCTAGTAGCCTTAATAAGACAGTTGCAGTGAATATCCTTAAGACTGCAAGGCAAAGGTTTATCTGATACTGCAGACAGTGGTTGCTTTTTTGAGAAACAGCTTCTAGATTGTCAATGGCCCATCATATTTTGCTTGAACACTTGATTCTCAGACACGAAGTAACTATTGCATCGTAAGGTACTCATTCTGTTATCGGGTTTACTACACTAAAAGGATGGGCATATATATCAGCAATCCCCCAAGTATAAATAAGATATAAAATCTGAATCTGGAGCAGGAATTTAGAGATAGAATAAGTTGTGTACTGCATTGTCTTCTCTCTCTGAATCTCTATCTAATCCTTCATGGGATGTTCTTATGAACAGCACGACTGGGGATAAAATCTTGGGCTTGGTTCACAGCATGCTATAATGAAACCAATTGGAAATAGATTGCTTCAGCAGCACTTCTCCTGTATAAGACAATTCTTCAGACAAGCATGATGGAGATCATCCTGCTGGAGAGAATCTGAACGATATATTCTCTTGTCTTTTCATCTAGATTCAGAAATAACCACAGTAAAATATTTATTCTGATTCATGGGCAGCAGCTAAAGTTTGGCTGAATGACAAGGAATTTGAAAAGAATAGAATTGGAATAATGCTGACAAGAAGTTTTGAGAAATTATTTGATGGATCTCTCAGGACAGACACATACACAGATAGTTTTGCCCTTCATAGGTTATAACTTAATGACATCCACTGTAAAATCACCTTTCAAACATCAGATGAGCAAGAAGATACTCAGAGGATGTTAGTCAGCTTCAGTCTCTGGACATCCCAGCACTAACTACATATGTTCATTTAAAAAGTTATCAAAACTGTGGCAGTTAAGGTACTCATGTGCTCAAAAGCATGAATTCCTTCCACCAATGCTGTGCACTGTTGCTGAGTAACTAACTTGCAAACATTAGAGATGAAGGCAGAACCTCCTAGATAAAACCAATACCAAGGAGACCTAACAGCCATTCAGCAGCAATTTGATTATAACGGACACTTCTATCGCAATGTCTTCATAGACATACAAACTTATTCCAGACACTGATTTGAATTTCCTTGTTGCAAAGATTCTAGCTTCAGCAGCAGAAGCAGCAGTAGCACACAACTTTACTACTCTAAAAAACTCATTTTGCAGGAAATTCCAATCGGTGGCCTCATGCCAATGAGATCCACTGATGTTACGGTGTGTTCCATTATCCACAAGCAGCTGACATGATAGATCAGTAGAATGGCCTATTGAAGACTCAGATATGGTATCCATAGAGCCCCACTCTGAAAGTCTGGAGTTTTACCTACAGCATGTAGAATAGCTTCTGGGGAGGGACCAATAACAATGCTGTTTCTCCTAATAAGAATACTATGGTAAAAGAAACAATGGATCCATTTACTGATACAACAAATTTCTCATGCATAAGACTTTTGCTTTTTGTTCCTCTGAATGTGGGTTTTGAAAATGTTGCCTTCTTACTTCCCCAGGGAAGAATGATTTCATCAGGTGAGGTAAGACTGTTTGATATTTTCTTGTTCAATAGTATAAGTTGCCTGAAGATAACAGGAAAACATGAAGGAATCAACATTGAGATTTCAAGCCTTTTAACCTTTCAAGAACAGAGGCTTGATTTAACCCACCAATTAAAAAAAACTCAGTTGAAGGAGTGGCTGATAGAATAAGGAATGTGACATGGGTAGTGGGAAGAGGAAGTTATACAGATCAACCATGCCACTGTCCATAATTAAGAAATGTTTTACATGTTATTTCTTCCTCACCCTCTGTGTTTATTAGTGATATTATATTAATAAGGTGAGAAATATTGCAATAATAAAATGAGAACTTTTCTCATTTCCTTTGTAAAAAGATATGTATGTGGACAGTAAATGAGTTAGAAGAAGAATACAGAATAAGAGATAGAAATAATAACTGATAAAATCATCTCTTGATTGTATGGGGAGAAAGGAAAGGGTCTGTGTTGTATGACGAATAGCAAAAAACTTGTTAAAGTCCCTTCAGTAACTTCCTAGCTTGTTCCAAGTACAGCACAAAGTCTCTACCTTGGCTGCAAGATCTTCCACCAGAAAACATCTCAGACATCACTTCTTATGGTGTCCTGCATGCTCACTCTGCTCCAGTCACACCAGTCTCCCAAGCACAACCTTGACTTAGGGCCACTACCCTTGTTATGACCTCTACTTGACTGATTCTGCCTCAATAGGGTCTTTATAAATGCTCTTCTTAGAGGGCTTTTCCCATTCCATATCATTTCTTTCTGCTACCCTGCTACAAACTTCTTCTTAGCACACTATAATATTACACACTGAATCTTTATTACTAATTTATTTATTAATATTTTAAGATAGCTTATTTTAATATTATCTATTTATAAAGATTAATTACTATCAAATTATGTATTGTTCTCCCCTCTAACCAAGAAGGTAAGATCCACAAAGGCAGGGTTGTTATTTTTGGTCCTGGCTGTATTCCTATTACCTAATACAATGGTTAGTTTATGCCAGAAGCACTGGGATTTTTTTTTTACCTTGCCCCACCCACCCACCCTATATTCATTTTTTAAATAATCAAAGCATTTCTATAACATATTATGTTTGTCACTACATTTGACTGCTAAATGAGTGAGCATTCCAATAATATAGCTCTGTGCCATCATTTAATAAATAAAACACTTACAACTTTGTAAAAGCAATGTCCTCTTCTTTGTGCTAAATTTAACTCTTGATGATTTGTCTGCATTTTTGGGGGGCACTTATGTATTCATCTACTCTTGGATCAGGATTCAATAGAAATGAAGAAAATGTTAATGTTACATTTATATTAAAGTCCAGCAATGACTTCTCAATATTGTCAGGGACTCAGATCTCTGGTGTCTGTCTTCACCTTCCTCAAAAAACACATGCCTACCTGCACTTTTTTCCTGACTTGAGCAAACCACAGGGTAATTCCTTGTCACAGTTCTAGGTTGTGCTTGTAGGTATTGTGTGCACATTTGCTCTCTCATGATGGCTTAAACATTTAAAAATGCCCATATACAATTAAGTATTCCACCCTAATGATTCTATATGTCTATGTTCTTCAGAAATGGGAATATAAAAATACCAAAGGAGAAAACAAGGATGCATCTATTATAACTGATTATTCACACAGCTTTTGTAACCCAAGCCAGAGGTAAAACTCTTTACAGAGGAAATGGTAAAGAGTTGAAGACAATTCTGAAGAGTTAACACATTTCAGTGCAAGTTGCTACTTGTCTCACTATTTGCATTATATACAATATTAGAATTTTACTTGGCACATGGCGATCAAGGTCAAAATTTGATTTATCATTCTGCGTTAGTGAAAAAGAGTTTTCATGTGTCTAAATTCTAGTAAATGAATGTAAGATATATGTCAGTGTCTGTGTATTATTGTGAGTCTCTTTGACAACATCCAAACTGATATGCAATGCACTTAGAGTGTTTTGAGTGACTCGTAAAACCTACTTCTTTTGGGATGTGTTACAGTTTTAAACACCACATACTTAAGGCAATTTTGGGGCTTAAGTCATGCTCAACAGTTGTTAGCTATGAAAAATTGCTTAAGAGACTTTATCACTCTGTGCTTTCAGAAAAATCAAGACAGTAGTAGTGCTATCACATAGATTTACTGCTAAACGTGGTGAGCTGCTATCATTTACATGCTTAGAATAGAACCTGCTCTTAGTAAGTACTTGATAAGTACTGAAGACCTTATTTATTTAGGAATGGCTCAAAGTTTTTCTTCCATTGAGTCAACTTTAACCATCTCAGTAAGGATTCTTTTTGTCACAAGTTTTATTCTCTTAGCACCTAGGATGACAATTCCGGTGTGAGATAACGCTGACATCACTGGGAGTATTTTCTGATATGTACAATTTGGGAGTTGAGTTTTTGGATGTATGAATGGAGACTACTGGCTGCCCTTTTAATAGGTGGTTTGTTTACCCTACAGACAGTGAGCAAAGACATATCTTTGATCCCATGGACTGGAAAGAAAGAAATAGTGAAGCAGCAAGTCAAGCAGATGGTGGTGGGCTGTGCCATAGTTGGTATCCTCTCTTTGGTATCCAGAATACTCAGTGAATTTAACTGATGATGAAATTTCAATTTCCACAGTGAGGAAATTTATGATGGAGCTGAGTTTTTCATTCTAACCAATGTAGGATGAGATACAAGAGTAGGATGTAAGACAGAAGTTAGCTCTGAAATTGTAAAAATCTTAGAAATCTGTTGAAAACTAATCTGAGAATAGATCTTCAGGTCATCTCAGGCAATTAAGTCAAGAATGACACATTACATACATGAGGTAAATGATCCAATGCAAAAATTAAAGATCCTCAAGCTTCTACTTCGCTCAGCTAAGATCTCTTAAATTACTGTTTTTTAAAAGTGATAGAAATTTTGCTTTAAAGCATAGAGCATATCCTAGTCATTTGGGAGAAGGAAAAGAAGTGAAAAATATTCCTCGGAAATATTTAAAAGCTGTAGAAATGATGAGAACAATAATTCCTCTTAAATACTGACAGTGTGTCTTTATTTCAAGGGAACAGTGTGTGTGTTATTGATTTGAGAACTTGGTTAATGTTTTGAATTTCCAATTTTATAACAATTTTAACCATTTATGTACTGATTAATAAGTTGGTTTATGTGTGGCTAATAGGGATGATCACAAGAAAGAAAAAATTGGGAAGGGAGAAACAAAATTTGTGGACTGTGAGCTCTTCTATGAACCAAACTGAAATTCCTTTAACTTGTGCTCCTGCCTCTGTCAACTGCAAATGAAATAAATGGAAATTTTTAATTCAACAATTATCAAATGCATTAAACATAGTTTTTTTTTCATTTTAGTCCTTTTGAAATATTGCAGTTTTAAGTTTTACAGAGGGAGTCTATTTAAAGCTTTTGATCTTAAAATCAAATAGAGTTTATGTGTGGCAGAACAAATGCAAGTAAGATTCAACCTGACTTGGAAAGGATAGTATGTCTGGATTATGAGCAACTGATTATGGAAAAAGAAAATCTTATTGTATTATGACAAGAAAATTTAATTATTTTTCATTGATGGATCATGTTTTTTTCAAAGCTATTTTGCCCCTTAAAAAAGGAGCAGTGGTACTCTCAAATGCAAAGTTTTAAGGTAAGAGACAAAGAGAAAGATACATGCACAGCATTTACTTGGAAGATTTAGAAATGTTCACAAAGCTGCCTGAAGAATACAGACATTCAGTAATTTAGCATATATTGATTTAGTTCTAATCTGCAGCACAGCTTTTCATTTATAGCACCTCACTCACAATTGCCACTGAATTACAGTCCTTCAAAAGTTGACTTTAAAATTCTTATTGACTTCATAGATCCTGCTCTAATCACATATCAGTTTTATCTGAAGTCCTTAATGATTTGAAAGTCATGTCAGGCACAGAGAGAAGATGTAACAAAGCATGAAAGAAGCTGAAATGGTGGTAAATGGGATACAAGAGACAGGAAGAACAAGGATAGAGGGGGAAAAAATATGAATTCAAGGGGAAAAACTAGCGCAGGCCATGGTAGGAAAGCTCTGAAAACGCAAAACTGGGAAGAAATAAGGTTGGACAAAATCATTATACAAAAGGCAACTATTGTGTTTGCTTAGCTAAGTTTGGCAGATACACCACTGTCAAATTAGTACTAATCATGTGATTTATGAAGCACCACAGTTTTTCAGTAACTCTGTTTTCACAGCAATACTTAAAACCAAAGGGATTAAATATAATATAGGATCTTAATCCGATGAGGTATTATTGAAGCTTAGTTGTGTTTGTTTAATAGTAATTTAAAAATTAGAACAAAATTTTTATAATGCCCTTATTAATAATGGGGTTTGCTCTAGATTGCCTGCTCAGATGGAATCTTCCCATGATTCCTACTGGTGAAAGCATAATTTTATCCCTTAGCCTACAGTATTTATCAGTTTCACAACTGAGTTTTTTCTAGTCTTTCAGTTGAGGCCTTCTCATTTCAAACATGGTGATAAAAGCAGCCTCTTCTTCATCAGTAATTAATATAATTAAAAGAAGTAATGTATAAAGAGTTCTGTTCACTACAAAACTAAATTGCTGCTAAATAAAAGGTACTAACTAATTAGTACTAAATAAATGTTAGCTGTTACTATCACTGTGATCATAAGATTTGTCTCAGATGCAGTATACCCCAAGAATGATCCAACTTGGTAATAATATATCAGAATGAGGCAAGCAAATACTATGCCTCAAAAGGCAGAGTTGCTCCCACACACAAAGCTATGAAGCAATATTTACTGAACCCCCTTCCCCCAAATCCTGGGTCAACTGAGGTAAGCCACTTAAACTTCCTGTTTCATTTATCTCTCACATTAGAGAACATAACACTGTACTTCATAGTATTGTTTTCATAATTATGAAGTAATGGCTTTGAATTGTTTATAAAGTACCAAGTACTTATTCCAGACTAAATGATATTGACCTAGAAACATATTTAGCTTTTATGAGCAGCTTAGATAAAATAAAGAAATTATTTAAATCTTCTTCACCATAGTGTTAAAGATCTGCAGATAAGAGTCTACTTACTTTGATTAATTTTATTATCTCTATCTGAATCTGATAAACAGATAAAATAATATGTCCCAGAAACTTATGCTGACACTAGCAAAATATGTGAAATAAACAGTATAATAAATGCCCAGAATTGGTTTTAATATAATAGATTTTCATGTGATTTTTATTATAATTGTTTGGCTTTATTATGACTCTTTGGGAATTGTTCTCACTATGAAGACATAAATTCTAATGTGTGCTAACAACAGATACTACCATAGTGCATTTCTTTTTGAAATATAAACAAATAAAAATAACATTTTAAAGGCTTAGCAATAGTTTTCTTTAAATGTAATTGTCATGAAAAGCTATCACCTACTTCCTGAACATCAAAGAAAAAGAACTCTAGGGGAACCAAAAGTAGATCCATTTTTCATCCTCAAACAAGGGAGAAACCATCTGTGCTAAATCATAAAACAAATGCACTGAAAGTTTATATCAATACACACATGGGAAGGAGCCTATTTACTCTGTGGAGTAAAAATCCTTGTTATATTTAATCACGTGAATTTCATGGACATTTAGACTCCTGGACCATTTTTATGTTCACAAAAAATGATTAACATTTTCATCTTAAAGACACATACTCACTCTAATGTCAATTAAATTCATCAGTCACAGCCAAACTCAAGAACCCCCTTATCTCTATGATGTTCAGGATTTAAATTCTCAAAGGGGACATTGAACAATGTATTATTCACATCTTTTCAAGTTAATCTTTTCTCTCTAGCCAATTTTCATATTACAATTTTTGCATATTAATTGGTTCTGCTTATAAACTCTCAAAGGTCTAACATGAGTTCACTAAGAAGACTACACCAACTCTGCACAAGTTACTCTAGAAGCTATATTTTTTCATTTTAAACCAGTTGACTATTATAATAAACTTATATGATAGATGTGTATATATATATATTTTTAACAGAGAGATTTGATATCTGAGATACACTCAAACAATGAAGATATTTGTACATTGTAGTTCAAGATTGCAGCTTATCTGAGGTTTTACATTTGGAAGTGATAAAGGGCCCTCAATATTACTCTATCTTATGGAAGGAGGCCCAAAGCCAAAAACTATGTCTCTTTGAAATACTAAACATTGTAGAAAAATAAGAAGGCTACCTGAAAATCAATTGCAATAGCATTCAAAATAATTTGCTAAGGTTTGAAGTTGAGGGCACTGACTTTATAATTAATACCCACTTAAATTGAAGTTTTCACATTCATAGAAAATTTTACAATCAACATTTTAATCTATAGCATCCACTTAAGTAGAAATGTCGCTGCTTTGGTAAGAGCAGAAGTAGTTCTCTATTTTAAAAGGTTATGAGGTTTAGATGGAAGGAAGCACTTCCTAGAACTGAAATATTTCTTTAAACAATTTAATGAATAATGAAATTTCTCTCAAAATTATACCCAACACTAGGAATAGTCTGTCTTGTATAAATAGGTCAAAAGAAAAATGGAAAGGCAGGGGCACAAAAGAAAATGATAATTTTTTAGAGTCTTTATTAAACATGGGATAAATGTACTGCAAGGATTACAATGGGCTGTGCCACATGAATCTGCATAGATGAATTCTCTACCCCTGGTCTGCAGTGTATTCATCAAAATCTGTTACATGCTGAGGTAAACCTATAAAATACATTCTTTGCTTTGCTGTTAAAACTTAATTCCATCACAATAACTTTATATTTCTCAACTAGTCTATATGAATATTTTAAAATTCATTTCCATTGTGTAACTGAAAAGCTGGTTTATTATTTGTTTATAACCAAGATTCATAAAGTCTTATTTCTCAAAAAAAAAAAGTCACCTCTAAATTTTTCTTCTTTGTGGATCATTTGCTTCAGTTGAGCATCTGACATTCTCCCACACCTTGTAAATGATCTGTAGATGCAAAAATTTTTGCATGTATATTGACAGCCCAAAAACTTATACAAACTGTTTCAGCAAACTTTCTATTTCTTCACTCACCACTCAGACAGTGGTCCATATTAAATACTCCCCATGTGATGGCCTTGGACCCGCTGCTAGGGATACCAGGGTCAATATCATGACCTGGTGGTTACTGTTATTTAAGAGTGTAAGTATATGCTTTAGTGTGGGAAAAACACATGGGAGGTGTTTTTATGATGGATGACAGACTGCTTGAATGGACACAAAATATAATTTATCCAAGTGAGTTTAACATTTGCATCCTCTTCATGGAAGGGAAGCACCATTTGACTCAAATAGTTGAGAAGTGCATCATTTCCAAGGAATAATAAAAATGCATTTGCCTGGAAGAAGAAAGCAGCGGGAAAAAATGATCCAGGAAGAGTAAAGATAGGGATAGAGGAGCGAGGGATGATAATTACTGCATGATGCAAGAACATGTAAAAGAAACATAAAATCTAGCAATTTGTCTGTAGTTCATTTTAAAAATACTTTCTTGATCCTAGAAGAATTAGACAGAAAGCTTTGAATGAAGCAAGTAAAGAGAGATCACAGAATTTAAAACAGTTCAGACAGGATGGAGAAGCTCAGTTAAGTGTGGAATTGTAAAATGAAAATGGAACTTCTCTTTATGAGGAATTTAAGACTCAATTAGAAAAACTTGATTTTAATGATGTTGACATTTTCCCATTAATTTAACATTAAATATTAATGAAACACTTTCATCTATGTTATCATACTTTACAGAGAAGAAAGCAAATCGAGATTATAAATAATTTGCTCAGAGTCATCAAACAAAGAAATGGAAGAGTCAAGACACAAATTTAGGTTTTCTGACAATACATTCTCTGGTTGCATAATGTCACTCATAAAATATGACAGGAAGAGAGCTGATATAGAAAAATATGTGGTATGCCAGGAGAAATTACCTGACTTAAAATCGTTTACTCTTCTTCTTAAAATAATTACTCAATTTCTCTTCCCAGTCATTATGCAGTATTTATGCATATTTAATTTTTGTGAAAATAGTTTTAGAATTCTTTCTATTCTTTAAGAAAAAAAGATTGAGTTTTGTTAAATCTTTCATGTATTTGTAAAATAAAGAAAAATAAACAAAGACTTTCACATGTGAGCTAGATATGCCATCTAAGAATTTCATACAGTCTTTTAATGTAGTTATTGTCCACATACCAAAACATTTTACAGTGTCCCTTGCTCTCTAATAATTGCATATCATTTATGCAAAGTGAAGAAATCAACTACTCATCTGTATAAATGTCTCAGTTGAATTACTTTTGTTTCCCAGAGATCATAAAAGATCTTCTGGTTGTCCTCTTCAAGCAGACAAAAATCATCATGAGTAAAAATTACAATAAAAGGAAAAAGAAGGCATTACAAGAAAAATCAAATGATTGAGTTACAGTTGAAATCTATTCAGTCTTTCATCCTTCACTGGTTGAGAATTTCCAGTGGTATGTTAAGGGAAACACAAACTATGATTTAACCTATTCATCTGTGCTTCACATTGTTTAATATTAAATAGCTAAACTTGAGGAAAATAAAATATCATGAAAGAAAACAGGTGAATGATATTGATATAGAGGAACAAAACTCCCAACTTACTAGATGTTCAGTATGAGTTCGTGTTATCTAAAATCGAAGGATGAATTTTAGGAACAATGGAAGTTAAGAGCAGAATTATTTATTGAGAGAAAGAAAGCTGCTGTCTGAGAGAGAGAGACAGAAGGGTCCCAAGTGGGTTGGCAAAGGTTGTCTTTTCTAGGCACTTTTATAGAGCAAAACCACAAAGTGAGGCAGGTCCAAAATGGGAAGTCACAAGGTGGGCATGAGGTGGGACAGAATTATGGTCAATCAGTAGGATTAATTGCTCAGGTAAAATTGATTAAATTGGGAACAAATGGGTAAGCAAGTCACACAGCATGCTTAAAGACTCTTCCTGTAGGGGGTTGGGATGGTGACTCCTGGCTTCCTTAGGGTGATAGCGACCTATTTAGAATATCAGTTCTTGAGATGTGGTTGTATTTGTTTGATCTTTTGTCTTGAAGTCTGGTCTGCAGTGGGAGGTGTCTGTCTCCTCCAAGGTTGCAAGATATCTGGTCTTCTGCACAGGCTCCTTTGAGGGCCTAGCCCTGTCTGACTACCTGTAGTATTTCTATCTAACTCAGTTGCCTGTAACAATGTTAGGGACAGAACAAATGTAAACTCCAGAAACAGAAGGTTAGAAATAGTTAAAAAAAAAAAAAAAGGTTAAAAAAGTGCATTGAATATTTCTTAGTGAAATCTGGAGTGAGGTTACTACAGATTTTTAGGGGGTTGAGCATTTGTGAGTACTTATATATGAAATCACTTGAATTAAATTTTGAGCCAGGGATTTAGCTCAATGGCATAAGCACTTGCCTGGCAAGCACAAGGTCATGAGTTTGATCTCCAGTACCAAGCAATAGATAAATAAATAAATAAATAAATAAATAAATAAATATTGAAAGTTCTCTAATACAACAATATTCATAATTGATAATGATGTGACCAAAATTCTCAATACCAGACTAAAGCATGTTTATTATACAAAAATATTTTTAAATAAAAGTATTTCAAATTCCTTTTAAATATGCATTGGCTTTACAGTAATTTCAGTTATTTTGAGTTTCCAGAAATCCAAAGAAAGCAGAGCACAATCTTACACATCACTGCATGAACAAAACAGGAGTGTTCCCAGTGTGACTGTAAGTTTGGTTAAAACTGTGATTACATTATGAGTAGAAGGATGAGGTTGGAGTCAGACAGACTCAACTGTAAATCTGACTCTACCACTTCATCAGCTGTGTGACTCAGCAGAAGTTATTTAAACTCTGAAACTCCACTTCCTGGTCTCTAGAAGGGAGAACAAGGGTTTTGCAAAAGACTAAATGTGATAATGTATTCATATGCCTAACAAATCCTCCTGCATGTAGTGTCAATGTTATCCTCTAAGAGTTGCGGAACACACCCACTGCTTCTGTGTGCTCACTCATCCCTGTTCCAACTTCAATCAATGAGCTTTAGCCAGACTCACTTCCCTTCTGTCCTCCTAACATACCAAAAGCCTGGATTCTGCCTTTTGTCTTCTGTCTGGAAAACTGTTCTCTACTGCTTTATGTGGCCAACTCTTTCCCCTTAGTCAGATCTCAGATGGAATTCCATCTTAACAGAAATTCTTTCTCTCATCATGCTAATTATAAGTGGTCCTTTCCCTCTGCTCCCTGAGTCTCTTTACTTAGCTTCCTTTTTCAGTACTCACTCATCACTACCTGCAAGTCTTACTTAAATGTTTGTTTATAATTTGTTGTCTAGACTGCTTTACCAGAAAAGTTGTCCCATGTATGTAGGTATCCCATCTGTCTTATCTAATATTGGAGCAGGTTTGGTAGAGATTGGTTTCATGAACACCAAACTTGTTTGCTCTCTTCCATGAGACACAGTTTTATACCACATTTCCCAGGTTTTGTTCTTATGTTGACTATTTGGCTGAACCCTAACAACTGGAAAGCAGTGTAGGTGATACACTGACACCAAAAGCAGTTTCACAAAGACCTCTAAATTGCAATTCTCTACTCTCTTCGCAAGTTTGCTGAAAGGGTCCTATGGACAACTTTAAGGCCCTGGGGGGACTGCAAAGTACGGAAATATAATGAAACAAGTATCATAATCCCTGTGTAGGAAATCTTTTGACCCTACAGTGAATTTTATATGTGAGAAATAAATTTCCATTTTGTTACTCAAAAGAGTATTTGTTATAGCAATCAGACAAATGAATACCTGAATAAATGCACTTCAGGACCTAGAAAACTGCCTGGGACATAATAGTTCCTTAACCAATTCACACCTAATATAGAGGCAGTAAAGAAAATACTTAATTTAAATGCATTATGTGTCATAATGTTATAGGCAACTGCATTAGATAGAACTATTACAAGCAATCAGATTAGGCCCTTAAAGAAGTTAGTGCAAAAGACCAGATCATCTTGCAATCTTGGAGGAGACAGACACCTCCCACTGTACGCCAGACCTCAAGACAAAAGATCAAACAAATACAACCATATCCTAAGGATTGATATTCTAAACAGGTCTCTATCACCCTGGGGAAGCCAGGAGTCACCATCCCAACTCCCTATAGGAAGAATCACTGCTCTATATGCTTGCCCGCTTGCTTGCTGTGTGACTTGCTTACCCATTTGTCTCTGATTTAATCAATTTTGCTGAGCAATTAATCTTATTGGTCGATTATGGTTCTGTTCCACCTCAGGCCCACCTTGCAAGTTCCTATGTTTTCCCCAACTTGGACCTGCCTTACTTTGTGGTTTTACTCTATAAATGTCCCTAAAAAAGATAGTCTTTGGTAACCCACTTGGGACCACTTCTGTCTCTCTCAGACAGAAGTTTTCTTTCTTTCAATAAATATATTCTGCTCTTAACCTCCATTGCTCCTAAAATTCATTCTTCAATTTTAGAGAACACGAACTTGTACTAGACATCCAGTAGGTTGGGAGTTTCTTTTCCCTATATCAATAATATGACATATCTCTGTCAAAATGGGTCAGAGAAAATGATGTCATTCTATGGTACATGATACCATTCAGATTATGCTGAGAGATCTCCAAGGTATACAGAGTTTGAGGTTCATGAAACCAATCCTCTGGGTTTAGAAGCTAATGAATATTAATATAAAAAAAGAAAATCAAAGAGATTTCTGTGTACAGAGTTCTCATTCCCTGCACTGACATTTCCTGTTTGGGATCATAAAGGGAATATGAAGGACTCATAAAAACCTAAATGAATTGTGCCATAAATGTTAACTGCCACTGATAGCAGTGCTGAACACCACTCCAATGTAATGCTGCCACAGGGTAAATCTCTGCTGTGGTACCTTGGAGTAACAGTAAAGCCAATACCATATCCAAATATGTACTCATTAAATATGCAACCCACCTCTAACTGAGGCTGCATTTATATTCATGTTAATTAGTAAAAATCAGAAGTTCTGTCTTCAAATGAGACAGCACCCCAAACTGTGTAGAGACCACATCACAAAACAGTGCTCTGCATTTTAATTGTGAAGTCCAAAGGAACAGTTAACTAGCTTCCCAATATATTGTGTCTAAGTGAATAGATGATCACGTGAAGGCTATCACTCTTGCCTTAGGTTTCAATAACAAACACAGCTGAGAAAATTTCAGAAACTCGTCTCACTTTATGAAGCAGGCAAATGTTATGAGCACCACGTCTATGTTTTAAAATATACTATCAGTCAAGGAAACAGTTGCAAAATTAAAAATAATAATAATAATGTTTTACACAAATGATTTTGAGGAGATTCATTGAGTCACGTGCCAACTCTATCTTTCAAGCATTTCAGCAGACTCAATTGAGGACTTTTATTATCTGTGGGACCACATAACCTAAAGGAATCTGAGGAACTGCTTTTTAAAAAATATTTCCTCTGTCAGACTAGGTATAATCATCCAGGCAACTCAGAACTTGTGGACAGGCTACACAATCCTCCTCTGAGTTGCTGCCAAATATCCTGGCATTTGAACCTCTCAGATGTGAACATTAAGCTTGAGAGGGTAATCCTGTTTTATGTGCCACTGTAGAAATGGAAAAAGTCAAGCACTGAGATTTTAACTTCTAAGAAATAATTTACAACTATGAGAAATTATAGAGCATATATGCAAACCCCTGCATACACAGGATGTATCTAGATGGAGAAATAGAATATTACTAGTTAAGCTGAGCTACTCATGTATCCTCTTATTTTACACCTTGTAATTTTTACTTATGCTTTTATTTTATTCAATCTTTGACATTTAAAAATTTCTTCACCAATAGCTTATAATATTGAATAGGAAGTAGAATGCTGAATATGTAATACTAATTTAATAATATTTACAATAAAGGTATTTTTTCTGGTTTTTTATTTAATTTGACATCTGTTGACTCAAATTTTTGTTGCAAACATTTAATGGATTAGAAAAAAATCTATAAATGTGTTATTTTGAGTATAATTTTAAAAATATAAACTAACAGCTTCCAGGCAACAAACCCAAAAATTCCATTTGATTTTACTATGGTTATCCCTGTGATTGTTTTTTTTTAGGTGAAGAGCAGATAACCACAAAGATACCAATTTGCAGATGACTTAAGTTTAATTCTATTGGATTTATGATGAAAATGCAATTGTAGTAAAATAATGAACACTTCTTCAGTTATCGTGCTTTACATTACAACTCTGCTTTCATTAAGAGAAAGAGCTAAAGTCCTGAAAAATTATAAGCGGTCGATAAACATTTGCAAAGAAGGTTGGCCTATGTAGGGACAAGAGTAATAAAAACTAAAGCAATAAAATGCCATTTTCAACCCAAATGGACAAAAGTCTAACTAACTGAGAGTTATCTAAGACAGGCTAGAGCTAGGCGAGACATATTTTTCTCAACATCATGAGAAAACAATTAAGCAGCTACAATATGATTTTTAAATAAAACATTAATCATTGCAATTCATCTCTAAAAATTTATAAAGAAACAATTAAATATCTCGGGATATATATATATATATATATATATATATTCTCTACCATGTTAATAATAAAGAACAATTGAAAATCACCTAAATAGCCTCTAGTAAGGGAAGATTAAAATGCTTCCTCATAAAGCTATATCACTGTACTTTATGTCAAAAGTCAAAGGAAGACATACATTGTATCAGCAAGGGAAAAATACCTATAGAAATTGTTTAGTAAAAGAAAACTCCAGAATAGTAAGTGCAATGGACTTTATTTATATTAAGTACTATTTCAGCTTAACGAAATTCCTTCAGAGATATTACTGTATTCATTCTAAACAAAATTCCTAACCCCCCCAAAAAAAAAAACCAAAAATCAAAAAAAAAAGCACTTCTCTTAGGTAGAATCAGAGATGCTAAAGAACCTGAGAGGAAGTGCAGTACTCTTGGTCCTCAGAGACTTCAGTGACTTTATAGATGAGGCAAAGAAAGATAAGCAAAACACAGAGAAGGAGTAGGAGGAATAACAGTACACTGCCTGGAATATCTGACCCCACTCAGTCACATTTCCAATACAAAAATCACAAAAGAATCGCCAGATAAATTTATTAGAGAAAGGAGGGAATAATCCGACTTTTTGTTATGTTTGTCGTAGAAAGTGAACAAGGGAGAAAAGAGATTTTGATAATTTGCCTTTGAGCTAAATATAAAGAAATTCTCAACACAGAAAGAACATTATCTATTTAAAAATGGATTAATATTACTAAATTCATATTAAGAACCTTATTTATCAAAAGACACAAAAATGAAATATCAACAAACAAAGAAGGTTTTCAATATACAGATCTAACAAAACATTATCATCTGGTTGTGCAGAAATCAAAAATAATAAGGAAGAATGCAAATATTACAACAGAAAAATAGAGAAAAGATAATATAGTGTGTCATTTCATACAAGAGGAAATAGAAAAGACCCATATTCAGCTATAACTCATGGTACAGTCACCATCTGCTATCACCTCGAGAATCTAAATATGTCACACCCTAAAACCCAACTGTTCCAGTTTTTGGTGTAGGCCATGTTTATACCAGGGAGCAGGAACTCCAAACAGCATTGCTACTTATAGTAAGATCAAGGAATATTGTATATTAATAACAATTTTAGAATAGGTAAGTCAATTTTGATATGTTCAAAAACCAAAATATATACATTAATAACTGTGCATGAACTATAGGTAGTCACATCATAAAGATGAATCTAAAAGTATGTTAAGCAAACACAAAAATCACACACATACTATAGTACATTTTATATAGAATATTATAGTATGTTTTAAACTGATATAAAATTCAAAACTAGGCAATTAATATGTTCATGTAGAAGCACAAAGTCTTGGAGAAAAGCAAAGCCAGGCTTTAAAAAGTCCTAGGTTATGGCTAGCTCTGGGAGCTAGAAAGACAATAAACTAAAGGAGCATGTGAAAACGTTGGTAATATTATTTCCAAAGCAGGGTTTTGGGGTCGGAAGTATATACTTTGTTACATTTTTGTGATAGCTTCTCTATTATATAAATGTCTCCTTATCTGTAGTTTCATTTCACATGGTTTCAGTTACTCAGTGGTCAGTCATGGGCTAAAAATATTAAATGAAAAATTCCAGAAATAAGCAATTTATATGTTTAAAATTACACACCATACTGAGTAGCATGATGAAATTTCAGCAGTCTCATTCCATTCCAAAGTGCGATGTAAACTGTCCCTTTGCACCATAGAGCCACACTATACATGCTCCTGCTCCTAGCCACTGAGCAGACATATTAGTTATCAGTCAACTATCACTATTCTGTGTGGTATGAGACACTCACTGGAAGTCTTCAAACATACCCCCTCCAGATAAGGGGAGGGGGTGTTGCTGCATTAGTGTTTAAGTACACAGCTAAGTATAAAGAATTATGGAAGATTATATATCCACAACCAAACAGTATCTGAGAAGTAACTTTCCTACATAGCCAGAGTCTAAGAAATTTGTAATTTGTACTTTAATTTTAACTATTTGAAAAGTTTAAACGTTTGTTCCAAAAGACCCTGAATTACTTTTATAATTAAATGGTAGGCCTGACCCAGTCTCAATGTGTCTTCATACATGAATGATTACAAAGATGCTCTGATGAGCTGAGCTGATAAGCTGGTGTCATTCCTACTCACTGTCTGCAGTGCCTGCAAAGTTTGGATGTAAGAGATAGCATTAAAAGTGCCTTCATAAAAGTGATTGACAGAATCTTCCTTTTCTAAAAGGGTGAAGGGTGTAATCAAATCCTTTTTGTCTTAAGCTTAAAAATATTATTTTGCTATTTAAAAGTGAATTCTCACAATGGAAGTACGTTTTGCCATTGTTTCTTTGAAAGACATCCTAATAATATTGTGTTAGTAGTCCTCACAAATAGATACAGATAACAGATAAAACTGGCAATTCATGTCAGCCCTAGCATTTAAAACAGCATTGATCATAAACCAAATCCTTTGTATCTCATATGTCTTTTGTAACAATGGTGTTGCTTTTTCTTTTTTTATCATCTTTAAATTATTTTTGTGAGCCAAATTCCTTGTTATAAAGAGAATTTAATCTTACCCCAGTTGTCATAAGCAAACTGTGATAGCAACTAAAATCTTTCAAAATAAGTTATTTCCATAAGATAGTATTTCATTGATAATTTTCACATCTATTATTTAGTGTGATGCTTATTACATTTAATCAACTTCAACATAAATTTTTAAAGATTATCATGGCAGGCATAGCTTTTTAAAAACTCAAACATACAAAACTGAGATTGTCAGAGTAGACAAATATGAAGTACTGCAGTCAGGAGTCCCAAAAATGTCTTATGAACTTTAAGCATTTGCCATAGGATGTAGGGATCAAGTCCAGAGAATAGCTGAATCCATTCCACAAAACATCTGTTTTAGATACTCAGAATTAAATACTACCAAGTCATGCATTACAGGGATGGTGCAAGGGTCTATTAGCAGAGAGGAAAGGCTGTGGGAAGGGAGATTCTCACAGCTGGAAACTAAACCAAGGGAATGAAATACAGTAGTTGAAGCCTGGTTTTTCAAACCTTGTGGGAAAAATAAAGGTCAGGAAGGAAAAGAAGAAAAGAATTCTTACTTTTATCTGGAAAACATTTCCTTTGGGATGAAAGTCACATGAGAAATGTGACATTTAGATTTTAGACCTCACTAAAATGACCAAATCTGGGCACAATTCTAATGTCTTTCTCGTATATGACATAGGAAACTTCATCATGAAGGAGAAAATAGAATTTCCAGGCCAGGAAAAATGAATCTTGTACATGAGGTGCTCTGAATGATTGAAGCCCTGGGCCAAGAGTCTTAAGATGCCACCCAAATGGTGCAAACTGGGAGCTGGTAATCCTTCTCTGATAATCTAAATTATAATTGATTTCTTGGGGCTGAGGATATGACTCGCCTACCATGCAAGAGGCCCCAGATTTGATCCCTAGGACAAAAGCAAACATATTTTGCTCTTATTTTCATCTAACTTCTAGCTACTAACTGACTTTTAAGGAATAAACTGGTGATAAACAACTTTCATGTGTATTATCTCATTATATTCAAACAATAATCTCAAGAAATAATCTATAATTTTCTTATTTTATATGGAAGGAAGTTGATGCTGACACACTCAGTAATTTTGCCCTGAGCCACACAGCTACTTAGTGAGGATCTGGGATGTGCACCCATGTCAGTTTGATTCCACAGTTTCCAATTTGAGCCATTACATTCTTTGAGCTTCTCCACATAACAGAGTTTCGAGAGCCCACATTTAGCATTTGAAAAATATTGGGAAAGAACTTCCCTATCATCATCAAATACAAATGTTTCCAGAACCTCTTCATCAAAGGCTTTTAAGCAACGTGAATTCATGGGATCTTGTTATTGCTCATTATTCTTTTCCTTTTATACACTACTCCATGCCCACCATCATTCCTGTTATGGATTAAAAACTGGTGATCAACTTAACACCAGCTGAATTACATCAGCATGGTGCTGAGTGTAGATGTCCCACCTGAGGAAAGTTACCAGCATAAATAGAGATGTGGAGAGGAGGAACAAGACATTACGGGTTCTCCTAAGTCTTGCTGTTTTGAGTCGTTGGTTCTCCTGGAGGAGCCTGTCATGCTGGCTTCCACAATATGGATTTGGCCATTATCATTGGAGGAGCTCGGGACCTTGTTGCTGATGGTGGCTGCAGTTCACTTTGGGGGAGCTCTGCTCCTTACATAGAGCATTGCTTGTTGACTCTGGAGGGGAAGATGTGTGCTGGAGAAGCTTGTCACACTGGGCTTCCTGACCTATACTTGACTATTCTCATTGTCAGAGGAGCTCAGGACCTCATTGCCACTGAGGATGGCTATAGTACTTTTCAGGGGAGCTCTGGTCCTTATTTTGAGCATGACTTCTCGGCTCCAGTGTAGAACTCTCAAGCTACTGGCACGGCTCCTTCACCCCACTGACATAGACTTTCTAGCTTCCACTGCTGACCTCTGGCCTTCACAGGGCAGATCCTTTAAACAAACTGGCATGAGTCCTTATTGTGGGTTCTTAGATTTCCAGTTGGATTTGTGGTAGGCATTGTCATGAGCTCTTGGTCTTTAGCTGGATTTATGCAGGACATTGCTATGGGATCCAGGCCCTTGGCTGAATATTCTGGGTCTTTAGTGTTGTGGACAAATTTTCCTGCACTTTCTTGTGTTTAACTCTGGGTGACCATCATAAAACAGTATTATAAATTCTGTGTCCTGTATGCAGTTGTTCTCCTTTTAACTCCTGACTACAACAATTTCCATACAGCATAATTTCTAGAATATAGCATATACTTGCTATATTTGTGGCTTTGAAGATATGACCTCACTCAATGATTAAAAAGACTTGAGGGGTCATAAGTGGGACTGGAATGACTATATGAATATTAACCAACATATTTTTGTGAAACAAGCCTTATCTCTCAAAGGATTAGGAAAAAGAAGGAGGAGAGTTTAAGATCATTATACCTGATATATTCCCTACGACATATGCACAATTCAGCTTCAAAAATCCAACCACAGAGCCAAATATTATAACTCACTCAACATCATTTTTAAATATTATATAACCAGGAATTCAATTTTAGCAAGTGATTTTTAAAACTGTGTTCTAACGAGTCTTAATCTTCTAATACATATGTCAGAGCATGTTATGGAAAGGCTAAACACACAGATCTGGCCCACAATAACAGACAATCCTGGTTGTTTCTGTAGCATCTATTCCTTTTCTTTGTACTAAAAGAAATCTAAATTTATTTATGTAACAAGTAAATGCTCCAGAGAATTGAGGGTCAAGGTTTACTCTAGCAGATCTGGGGTTCATTCCTACCTCAGTAAACTCCAGCATTGGGCAAGACCCCAGAGACCCAGACTTAAGAATTGTTTCAGTTTATTCTGTTTCTAAATTAGTCCCCAAGATCCAGGGACTCAGACCAGCCCTCACAGACCTAACCTCTCAGTTAGTACCTGACATTCAGGTTCTAGGTCAACACCAGTAAAAACAGGTTCTAGATCAATACCCACAGGCCTCATTTCATGTTAGCCCAAGCAGGCTATCGCTATCACCACTAATTCAAGGCTCCAGATCAACCTCCATAAGCCCAAGTTCTACCCCAGTACCAGGTGGTAGGCCAATCCAGGTCACCTCAAGGTCTACAGACCTAGGGTTCAGGCCTTCTAGTAGACCCAGTGTCCATACTCATCCATGTGGATGCTGGTTATAGGATAGACCCTGAGGACTGAGGTCTTGTGATTGGTCCAGCATAACCAAGCTCCAGATCTGTCCTGGTGCACTCAGGCTCCTGACCTATCACAGCAGCCCCAACAAAGGCTGACCCCTGCAGAATCAAGCTCAAGGTCCATGAGGTGGACCCACATACTTGGCCTATTCTAGCACTTGGCTAGCTTCTGAAGATCCAAGTTTAAGGCCAACCCCTGTGCCAGTTCAGCCCCTATGGACACAGGCTCCAAGCCCATCCCTGAATAAACAATCATAGGTTCAACTCAATTGATCTGATCTTCAGGCACACCCACTTGTTGACTCAGCTCCCAGATCAGGGTGTTCAGGGACTTCAGAAGAAAGCCTATCCCTAGTCCATGTTAGATAACCTGCTCAGTATTTCTGGATGGACTAACTGATGAATAGTTTTCACAAAAATGTCTAAAAGAAAATCACTACTTCTTCAGATTGACAGACATAATATAAGGCAATAAGAAGCCTGAAAACCTAAAGGGATATCATAGCAAAAAAAACCCATAAGAATCCCTCAATAACTGACCCCAAAGAATTGGAGATATATGAGCTGCCTGACAAAGACTTCAAAATAATTGTTCTAAGAAAGTTCAGGAAACTTTGACTTATTCACTGAAGTCAGGAGAATAAAAAAAAATCACCAAATGTGAAATTTAATAGAGCAATTGAAATCTCTGCTACTTCCCAATAGGTGTGTGTAAATGTGTGCACATACATGTGTTAGTTCTAGAGCTGAAAAAGACAATGAATGAAACGAACAATGCAATAGAGAATATGACAGTCAGAATTGACTAAGAATCTGTTCTTGAAGACAACCTTTTAAAAAATACATAGTCAGCTGTGATTTAGATAAGTGTCCCTCAAAAGCACTTGTGGTAAATTATTGATCTCCTGAGTAGCATTATTGGTAAATGATAGAATATTTGAGAGGTAAGGCTTAGTGAGAGGTCCTTAAATTACTGGAGCAAGTCCTTGAAGGTGAATTGTCACACTCTGGATTCTCAATCTCCCTGTTTCCTAGCTTTGCTACATATTTTACACTATTATAACAAAAATTTCCCTTCACCCAGTGGAACTACCTGTTCTTAGGCTGGAAATTCTAGATCTATGAGCTAAATGAACATTTCAGTCTTATAAATTAATGGTCTCAGTAATTTCATTATAATGTGAAGCTAACCCAAAAAATTGGTATTAGTAAATCATTGTTATAACTATAACTGACAGTGTGAAAGAGTCTTTGGAATTTGGAGGAATTTGAAAGAGTTTCAAGGAAAAGGCTAGAGAAAATCTAGAGTGCAGGAAGCAAAACTTAATGGGCAATTCTGAGGGGGACACAAAAAAACAGAATGTTGTTGAGTAATATAGACAATAAAGGTCAGACTTATGAGGTTTTAGATGAAAATCTGAAAGTGTAGAAGAGGCTATCTTTGTTACACAAGTGCAAAGAATTGCAATGCATTTTGTTAATCCCTGATAATTTTGGGGGGCCCAAGCTTAAAAAGTGTACCACTAGAGATGTACTTTATAACAAAGAAAACAAAATAACAAGTGAAGAAGAAAGAATCAAAGTACCTACAAAGCAACTAAAAAACAATTAATAAAATTATATTATAATAAAATTATATCAGTAAGTACTTGCATATTCAAAGTTAACTTGGTTGTAAATGGACTAAATTTTCCAATAAAGACAATAGAAAGACTTAAAAGATATTTTAAAAAGGATCCCTCTATCTTCTATTTATGAGTTGCTTCACAAGTAAAAATACATATACACTGAAAGTGAAAGGATAGAAAATCATATTTCATGCAAGTGGAAAATGAAAGAGACCAGGAGGATCTGTATTTTTATGCAGCAAAATATATTAAGACAAAAGTTATAAAAATGAAACAAAAGAAATCATGTTATAATAGTATATGGGCAACTCATTGGAAGAATATACCAGTTGTAAGTACATATGAATCCAACATTTGGTCATTTAAATATATACAGGAAAAAACCAATAGATTTGCAAGGAGAGATATATTACAATAAGACAGTATTAGGAGAATTCAATACTCAAGTTTTAGCAATGGACAGATCATCCAGACAAAAAATCAGTAAAGAAATATGAAGCTGGAACCAACATACTTATTAAGGGCACATACAGAACATATTCCAAGACAGATTGTATGGTAAGCCACAAAACAAGTCTTAAAAATTTTAAGACTGAAATCAAACAACACAAATGCCTATCAACCAAGGAATGGATAAAAATGATGTGAACTTTTTTTTATATAATGGAGTACCACTAAGCCATAAAGAAGGATAAACTTGAGATGTTTCTAGGTAAATGGATGCATCTTGAGACCATACTCTCAAGTGAAATCAATCAGACACAAATGTGTAAATATTGCATTGCTTCTGTGGTGTAAGAAACTAAAAGCATAAATAAGGACCAAAGTATATAAAAGGTATTGTGAAACAGGAAAAACATTGTTCAAAAGGAGGGGAAACTAAGGAGAGAGTTGAATGAAGGAAGGGAAAGAAAAAAAATGATAAAAGGAGGAAAAAATGGAAACAAAGCCCTGTAAATAAGGAGGGGAAAAGGGAGGGAAGAGGATTGAGGAAACAAAAGAGGAATCAGAATATCTTGTGTACAGGTACAAATTCCTATGATGAATGTAATCATTATGTATATCTAAATTGTACCAATCAATTTAATAAAAATAAGAAAATAAATAAAAATAAACTGGAGAGTATGATGCTAGTTATACATGCAGAAGTAGAAGAACCTACAAAGGTAGTTACCAGAGGTGGACCATTATGAGTGTGACAGGCAAGGGGGATTGGGGAGATTTTGGTCAAAGTATTCAAAATTTCAGATAGATAGGAAGAATAAATTTAAGGTATATATTGCATAATATAACTAATATGGCTAATAAAAATATACTGTATTCTGAAAATTGCTAAGAGTAGACCTTTATGGGAGAGGGGAAGGGGATAAAAAAACAATTAAAATGTGTTATGTAATGTACCAACTCGCCACAAGGAATGTAATCATTATATACTCCAAACTTGTAGTATAAAAAAAAAAATGAAGATAAATCTGAATATGTTTTCACATCTTTTTTGACTTACTTATTACCTTAATATTTTTAATTTCTTATATTTTAAACAAGCGATTTATTACACATAATTATACTAATTGAGATAGCATTGCTTATACATTGTGTATATTTTAGTCAATTATTTTAAAGTAGATTTTTAAGTGCTAACAATATATGTAAAATATTAGTATGTGAAGTAATGTATACGGTAATTAGCTTGATTCAGACACTGTATTCCATCATGGAAACATATTTCAAGACTTTATGTTGCACATAATATATATATACAATTTTTGTTAATTAAAAAGTACTTTAAAATGACAGTGTAATATAAAGCCCCTGGTCTTTGTCCGCTTTGGAGTAGTGTCCTATATAGCTGAAATGTTTGAAGTTGTGGGCTTCATCTTGTGCCAAGAAAAGGTGGCGCCACCAACACAGAGAAAATGACAGAAAAGAAATAGACTGTGCTTATTTCTTTAATGTTGATCAACTGTTGCACCAAACTTGGAAATGTATGTTGTTCTTGTTTCTGTTGCTGAAAAAACAAAATACTCCAGGTTTAGTTGCTTAAAGCTATATACACACAGTTACGCCCACAGTCTCTGAGGGTCAGGGTTATGGACAGTACACAGTGGTATTGCCTGGCCTCTGCTCTCTCATGTGAGGCTTTTGATAGGAAGACACAAATACTTGAAAGCGACTCACAGCTGGAGAATGGAATCATTTAGAAGCCCTCTTCACTCACAGTCTGCTAACTCAAAAACTGACCTAAACTGAAACTGTTGCCCAGAGTACCTATAGGTGGTCTTCCCATGTGGGGTAGGCTTTCTCACAGCAGATAACTAGGTTCAGAAAAGGAATGTCCTGCCAGAAAGCATCCAGAACCTAAACTTTTTAAGACAGCTGGTTGGAGCTTTACTAGCTGTTATGGTTTATACATTGTGTCAACTTGAGAAGTCTAAAAGTTTAACTAAGGAATTCAGCAGCTCCACATTCTGCTGTGCAGAGGACAAGCTTTTACCATTCTGGGATACTGTTCATTGTGTCAATTTGAGAAGGTCAGAAGTTTAACTAAGTGATTCAGCAATAGGCCAAGGTCCTTAGTTTGTAGCATTCTCAGCCCGTGCAAGAGGAGGGCACACAGATAGTGTGAATGATACACCCACCCCAGGGGAGCAGCCTGCATACAATAAAAGGCAAATGAGGAGGGATGGATTGCTGGTTCTTCAGAGGATCTCCAGTCTTCGCCTTCAGCTTGGATGTCATCTCCTGACTTCTGACACAGACTGTTCAGTTTCTGTCTGGGACTCTTCAGCCTTCATCATAGACTCTTCAGCCTTCCATCGTAGATTCTTCAGTGTTCCATCATAGACCCATCAGCCTCCTGATATGGACTCACATGGGACACTGCAGTAAGCTCCAGCTCTTGGGCTGGACCCTTTAGCCTTCAGAGTGCAGACACCCTCTGCACACTCCCTCATCCAACTTTGTAGCTGACTATCATAAACCAATCTTGTAATTTCTTTTATATTTGTATATCTTGTGTTATATCTGTTTATCTAGTAAACCCTAACTGATACATGAACTTTTCCATAAATCACACGGGATCACCTCTGCTACATTCTATCCGTAGAAGTGAATCCCAAGGGCCAGCAAGATTTAACAAGAAAATCAGATGTCACTTCTTGGATCAGTAGTGATATTGCCACATTGTAAAGAAGTATGTGGGGTGAGTGATAACCATCCTGTAGAAATAGAAACATGTACCTCTACATCCAGATTTTTCATTAAGAGAGTTAATATGCAATTATTCTTTGAAACTACTACCAGTTGGATATATCCATATGAGTATGTAAAAGAATCTTAACTAATAGATTTTTGTTTTGTTTTGTTTTTTAGCAAAACTTTAGATGAAGGCAATCATGTTACCACTTTGTACTGTTAGTGTTGTGGAAGATTTTGTTAGGAGAAAATGAAATCCTTAAATATGGTATACTATGAAGAGATACAGGTATCTTGAGAACTTAAATGACTTGGCTTTGGAGAATTTGTGCAGGATTGGAGAAGTCAGAGTCCTGAGTTCTGAGGAGGACTAAGAATGGCTTCTATGTTTTGAAAAATGTAGTTTAGGTAAAATTACTACTGATTAGTGGTCTTTAAACTCTGTTGCCATTTTCTTAGAAAATCTTTGATAAATTATGTATTACTTTTCCATTTTTAAGTTATCTAAAAATATCATTACAAGTTTAAGTAAGTTCCAGGCCATGATAACACTACTCTTCTCCCTTAGCGCACACACACACACACACACACACACACACACACACATATCAGGGAAAGACTGGAAGCCCCATTGGTTTATGATGCCTCATTAATCATTACATGAGGCATTTCCTTTGTTGGTGCTCTCCTGGGAGGTTTTATACCCTGAGGCATTGGACCACTGTAAGATTTATGTGCAAGGAATATGTCTTTAAAAAAAGGATGTGATAGTATATCTTTAAATCTGAAAATTTTTGAGAGAGAAAGGAAAACTACTGATATCTATGATATGAAACAAGCATAAAAGAGAAAGCATGAATATATGGTGATACAGCATTAGGATACCATTGAATTATCAGGCAAATTAGTATATAAATAAGAATTCATAGAGTTTGAAGATGTGGTCACTCTTTCCCTGAAAATTATCCATTTTCAGTAATCCTTGAAAAATTTTGTATAACGTCAAAGGCTTGTGCGACTTTATTATTAAGAAAGTTCTCAGTCATACTGGTAAAAGTATGAAATACCTTTAGTAGAGTATTGAAATACTTCCATAACTAGAATAAATGTAATTGGGGTAATCAATGAAATAGTAATTTAAATTCCAGCCATTGTGTTTCATATCAGAAAGTACAAGCAACCAATCTGTGATTACAAGGCTTCTTTCTGGTTTGAATGTTAAAGCACGGAATTAGAGCATTTGTTGTAGGGGATTTTCTATTTATTTTCAAAGTAGATTGGTAGCCTTTAAGTATAAAAATTTTACATAAGAGAAAGGAAACATCCAACCACTTCTAATCACTAGAATGAACTTTCAAATGAAATACTTGTCTCTGGCTATGGATAAAAGTAGAGCCTAGTTCTAAATGAATTTTAGAAATGTTTTTTCTAGTTCTGTGAGGTATATTAATGTTATTTTGATTGGGATTGCATTAAATGTATATGACAATTTTGGGAGTATGGCCATTTTCAATATGTTGGTTCTTCCTAGGCAGGAGAAAAGGCTACTTTTCAATTTTCTGATACCATTTTTAATCCCCTTTTTCTTAGTACTATAATTTTCAGTGTGCAGATCTTTTATTTCCTTTGTTAGACTAATTCCTATGTATTTTATTTTTTTTTTTTTTTTTGGATGCTGTTGTACAAGATGTGATTTCACGAATTTCTCTTTCAGTGACTTTGTTGTTTGTGTACAGGAAGGCTATTGATTTTGATTGTTGACTTTGTATCCAGTTATACCATTGAATTTGGTTATTAAATCTAAAAGCTCTTTGGTGAAGTTTTTGGGGTCTTCTATGTAGAGTATGATGCCATATGCAAATAATGATAATTTAACTTCTTCCTTTCCTATCCTTACTCCTTTTATTTGGTGGTGGGAGTGAAGACTGTGCAATCACTGTGGAAATCAGTATGGAGATTCCCCCAAAAACTAGGATTAGAGGTTCGATTTGATCCAGGTATTCCCCTTTGGGGAAATAATTAAAACCATCATACTACAGCAGTATATGAACACCCATGTTTACAGCAGCATGATATATAATAGTTAAATCTTGGAAATAGCACAAATGACCATCAACCAAGGAATAGAAAAAAAAAAGATGTATTTTTTGTACAGTGGAGTACTAGTCAGTTATAAAGAAGGACAAACAAGACATTTTTAGTCTCACACCATAAGACTATACACTTAAGTAAAATAAATTGGACACAAATGTGTAAATATCACATTGTCTCCTTGGTGTGAGAAACTGTAAGAGTAAATAAAGATCAAAATGTACAATAGATATTGAGAAATAGGAAGAAATTATTCAACAGGAAAGAGGAACTAGGAAGGGGGAGGGGGAAAGAAGGAAGAGAAAAGGAAAAAGACTACAAAAGAAGGAAAAATGGAAATAAACCCTTGTAAATAAGAAGGAGAAGAGGGAAGGGATTGGGAAAAACAGAGGAATCAGAGTGTACCATGTATATGTGCAGGTACAAATTCCCTATGATGAATGTGATCATTATGTATATCTAAATTGTACCAAGAAAATTAATAAAATAAACGAAAAAAGCATAGCCTATGATCAAGAATCACTTGACGAATATAAATAAACATTTGCCATCGATACAGAGATGCCATCATTGTGGGATGGAATCCTCTCCATTGGGTTTAGGGAACCTTGTTTTATTTTACAATTTAAATCCTCAAGAAAGTAATCTCTTGAAATTTATTTAATGAACGCAGAGGGAGTCCTCCAGCAAGATGGTATCATGCTTTCACCTTTTCCCTTGCAGAATTTTTAAAGAGAAATCTGGCACCATTTCGCAAACTCTGCCTCCCCTAGCTGTCTGTTCTTTCCTTGAAGGACAGACAAAGCCTTATTTGAAGACCGCACTATCTCAGGGAAACACAGATCTCTAAGCACACTATCACTTTTATTTTCTTTATCTCTTCTTTTCTTTTCACTTTCCTGCTCTATATCTCATTACTGGGCTCAGCCTAGTCACTGCCTCATGTTGACCTAAACCATTATTATGGTTGATACATTGTGTCAACTTGAGAAGTTTAGAAGTTTAACTGAAAGACTCAGCAGGTAGCCAGGATTCTTTCTTAGTAAATATTCTCATTCTGTGCAAGAGGAAGGCACACAGATTTCCCTGAGGGCTACACCCACCCTGGAGCAGGGGTGGTGGCCTGGGGAGAAAAAGGGCTTGTTTCCCCTTTTGCTCTGGCTGCTGCCTTGAAGTGTCGCCCCAGTGCCATGCCACTCTGCCTTGGAGCCAGCTGATTATGGACTGAAACCTCCACAAATAGTGAGCTAAGTAAACCTTTCCTTCCTTCATTTTGTGTGTTGGGTATTTTGTCCCAGCAACGAGAGAAAAGTATCAAAGACAGCAATTCTCTGATTAGCATCAATGGGGCACAGAGCCATATGTGCTTCCTCAGTGGAGAAAGAAAAATGTCAAAAAGTGTCTGAGCTCAGCAAATAAGATGAGATCATCCCTGTATAGTTTATACAAAGAGTGTCCCCCAAAGGCCTAATGCATTCATAGGCAAGGCTTTGGGAAGGTGATTGCATGGGGAGGACATGATATAGCTGATTTTGTGTTAGGTAGTCAGGTCTGGTCGCAAGAGTCAGGTCACTGGTGGTGTGGCCTGGAAGGGTACATCTCCCTTCTTTGCTCTTTCCTTTTCTGTCTGCTTCCAGGTCACCCTGAAATGAGCATCTGTCTTTGGCCAGGCCGTTCTGCTGTGCCATGTTTTCTTTGGAGCCAGTTGACTATGGACTGGATTCTCCAAAATCCGTAAGTTTAAATAAGCCTCGCCCCCTGTAAATTGTGGATGTAGGGATGCTTGTCCCAGTGACAAGAAACTTACTACGGCAATCCCTGTCTATTTTTCATCTTTCTCACTTATCTTCTCCCTCTCTCCATCTCATTAGACACATTTAAAAGATAGCATCATTTCAGGTGTGAGAAGAGACATTTGTGAGACAGGATGAGTTACAAGGAGAGAGGACAGCTAGTCTGAGAGCAGCCAGTGAATCCCTTCTTTAAACATGTAATTCACATGATTCCCAGGCACTTGTTAATTATCAATTAATAGGAAATTTGATGATATTCTTTATGTCAAGTCATGAAACAAAGATGATTAGCATCTATCTGATGATAAAAGCATCAAATGAAAGACAGCACCAACACAATAGTCATTATACTATTTATACATTCTTAAAGCAATCTTACAAATGAAATATGCTACAAGTAACATAACTAGTTAAGAACTTTTCTTACTATATAACTACATTCCTCAGACAATAAAAACATTATTACCTAATACTTGACTTATAAATTAAGTTACCGTATTGATTGAAACTGTAATATTACTTTTTGCAATTTCATGTCCCAAATTGAAGAGGCCATTCTAGATGACTGGATAAAGTTGCCTCATATGTATGATCCCTTCATTTACTAATGCAGCAAATTGGCCTTCCTATGTCTTTAATAAGATTACCTTTGTTTTAAGATATACAGTGAAGAGGTTGTTAAATGAGTAACTACGATCTCCCTCATGTCAGAAGAGGAAAACAACAGGTTTCAGTAAAACCAAACCTACTTATGAGTCTCAGTAATTTTTAATTGTTATAGTGTACCCGTTTTTATCCTACTTCATTAAAGAATCCTTCTTTCATTATCTTCCTCAGTGAGATATACCTTATTGGTATTGGAAAACCCCAAGGATTTACCTAATGTGTCAGAAGTTAGCCATTGAGTTATGGATACTATGATCATGATAGGCAGAATAATGGTTCACAAAGATGCTCATGATCTATTCCTTGGAACCTGTGAGTGCTACTTTACATGGCAAAAAGTATGTGATTAAATTAGGACTGCAGATAGGGGGACTACCCTGGATTATTTGGTTGAGGACTTAAACGTATCCACAAGTGACCTTAGAAGGGGGAAAGTAGTGAGAAGTACGACACAAAGAAGGCAAACTAAAGAAGGAACAAAAATACATTGGAAGAATCTATACTGCTGCCATTGAGATCAGAAAAGGGCTGATGAGCCAAGAATATATACAAGGATTGTAGTGCCAGAGCTGGTAAGGACAAAGAAAGATTTTCCTCCCGAGCTTATGAAGAAGTACAACCTTGCTGACATCTTGGTTTCAATTCAGTAAAACTCATTTCAGACTTCTAACCTCCAGAACTGTAAGAGAATAAGCGTGTGATGAGATAATTCCCAAAGTTTGTGGTTGTTTGCTATATCAGCCATAGCAATCTAATACTTTGATGGGCAAAAGGGCCCTAAGAAAATATTTACTTGGTCAGTTAGAGGTCTCACTGAGTTCTAAGATTTTTAACAAGGATATTGATTTCAAGTTAACTAAGCTGACTCTCATGGGATATCAGGCTTCCTCAGTAGCAGGGACATGGAAGGAAAAGGAAGCCATTTGTGTCATATGCACTTACTATACAAACATCACATTGGCTGACACTCAGAATCCCAGGGAATTAGTCAGAGAACTGGAAATCTTTAATCAAACTAGTGAGTTGTAGAAAAGGACCAGAATGTGACAAGGCAGGCAGAGCGTTCACAGTTCCACTAAAGGCTACTCAATTATATGACTTAAGAAAATCACTGGAAATCTGTTCAGACAAGAGTTCTATTTCCATGGTTAACCACAAAACCTCTGGATCTTAGACTCCATGGCAGCTATGGAATCTACTCTACATTTTTTGAGCAACAAATATTTCTCTAGTTCATTGTCTTATAAAATGGACCCACATAAAAATTATGAGGTCATTATGTTTCCGGACATTCTCATACTAACCCAGCTCTCAATACTTTTCTGGAATATTTTCAAATGATACAGTTCCTTTTTCAAAGCAGTATTAGAGCTACGTGAGTACTTATCTTAGAGTTAAGAGTTTAATACTATTTGATCAGGCATGGGAAGGAAAATTTAAAAGAAAGTTTAAATGTTGTATTACTGGAAGAATGTCAAGTAGGTTTAAAGTTAATCCTTAGAGTATCCTTGAAATCAAAAGTGTAACACTCATGCCTGTTTGAAAGTATGTTCCAATCTTTTGCTTCTGTTTTCTTTACTTGACTCCCTTTACTCTCAGTGTTCTGATAAAAAGTATCAGTTACTGGGTTTTAAAGCAAAGCAGGTGGCTATGATTTTCCTAGTGCTTCCTAAAACAGGATAGTGCCTATTCTTTATCTCTACCTCCCCCATCTAAAATCAAGAGTCCTATAAATACCAGTAATTCTCCAAGGAGCAAGAGACATATTTAAGTTGAATGATTAGAAATAGTTCTAACTGGGATACAATCAGGTAATTATTCTCAGATATAAACAAACACAGATTCAATGGCAAAGAGCATTGTAATATGGATATGAATAGAAGACTAGACAGCCCATGTTAAATCAAAACCCCTGGATCTTAGCTGTATAACTTCGAGTAAGATACTAATTTTTCTGAAATTCATATTACTAAATCTGAAAATGATGATGATACCTATTTTGCAGGATTATTTAAGATATCTATCTATCTATCTATACATGTGCACATGCACACACACATACACCTTCACACACAAGGTAAGAGTACCTAGTACAGAACTTGGAAAATATTAAATGCTCAACAGATGTCACCTACTTTTAGGTGACCTTGAATTCAACAAGAATTTGAATAGAAATACTTCATTAAATTATAATTTGTCATCTTCTGGTTTGACAAATAATGACTAAAGGGAAAAAAACTAATCAGATATTTTAGATATGGAACTGGTTACCAAGAAAAATTTTATGTAAATTATATGCAACTTTTCATTATAATTATTCACACAGGATGCATGATTTTTGAACATCAAATGGATTAAAGAATACACAAAAATGTTAGTCTTTTCTTGTATTAACTTGCATATTTGTATTGCTACTCTCCTATTCTTATTCCTCTACTAGGAATTTTCCAAACAGCAACCATTTTTTTGCTTAGGACTATCCAATGGCTTCTCTTCACATTTAAATAAAACACAAATTTCCCTACACTACATTACACAGTGTTGCATATTCTGGCTCCTTTATTTTTCTCTGACTTTATCTCCCTTCATTCTTTCCCAAGTACATGGATTTTCTCTTTGTGTACTGAATATCCATGTACTCCTTTCCCTGTATCATAAATCCTGTTTCCTCTGCTTGAGATGCTCTGCCTCCTGAACTCTTCTTAATCTCTCCCTTCTACTCAAATCTTAGATAAAACCTAGCCTGTGAGTGAAGACTTAGCTGATTACATAATCTCAAAAGCAGCCACACTATCATTCTCTATCACTCCAACCTATTTAAAGTCTCTGCATTGTACTTAATATTATTGTGCACAGTATTCTTCTTGTTTGCTTCATTTTATTTATTTAAATGTTTATTTGTATAATTACTAGCCTCCTATTCCCTAGCACAGGAGCTTCATAAGAGCAAGACTTGATCATATTTATACCTCCTTTATATAGAAGAATTCTGGGACATAGTATAATGTTTAACTATTGAGTCAAAAATTAAGTGCATTTTAAATTTTGATAGTTACTTCCAAATTGCCTGTGAATAATGTCACATTAATTTACACTTTGAATGGATTTTCTGGATTTACTTATGTGACTTTATGACATGATATTTGGGACATATACTTTCCATAGATTCCTTATAATTTCATGATGCTGAAATGGAAAGACGAGAGACAAAGTGAACTTCCCAGTGGTCCTTCTGAATAACTGTAGAACCCACGTCTACTCCGACGGCGCAGGTGGAAAAGATGCTATGATAGGAATGTGTTACTTACTTTCAAAGATCTTTCAGTATCCAGTACTCCTGGACTTAGATTATTAGCCATAAACAGAGGTTTTCCTAGTCACCATTTAATATAGTATTTTTCAAGTGTACAGCATGTAGTCTTAACTCATGAAGAATATAGCAAGAACAAAAAGCATATTGGCAAAAACAAGTACCTTATTCTAAAAGGTAGTCATATTCCATGAATTCATTTTTCCCCTACTGAAGGTTTTGTTTACACTTACCAACAACCTCAGTTCTGTATAATAGTAACTAGAACATATTTCTATATATTTATATTTTTAAAAATGCATCAACAAGGTCATTGATAAATTGGAGGCATCCAGGTTCCACTTACTCTATTCCAGTTTGAAAGGTTGCTTCTCCAAGTAGAAAAGCAATGAACTAAATTTATAACCAACAGCCAAGAAGGAATGAGAAGACTAAAACCAGAGACATGTATACATCCAATCTCCAAACCACACCATTCCAAAAATTCTGCCAACCTACAACACTTAGAAATAACTTTAAATGGAATGTCGATTTTCAGTAAAGATTACCTCAATGTATGCCATTTAAACATTTAAAGTATTCTCCATTGCTCATCGCTTTTACTCAAGAACAACCTATTCATTAGAAGAATAGCCAAGCTAACACAGAGACAGCAATTCTAGATTTAAAATATACCTTCATAAGGCATCCAATTTACTAAATAGAAACATGGGGTACTTACAGCAGGGTGTCCAGTGCAGTAGGTATAGCTGGCATGGGACTGGTAGTGCAAGCTTGCTCTTGGAAAGGAGTATGCATTCCACGCAGGTGGGCTGCTGTTCCACTGGGAGCTGAAGCCAGGACTCATGGTCACTCGTGACTTACTAGTTTGATAGGCCCTCACTGTGGAGCTAGACTATCAAAAAGAAAGAAATGCAATGTAAAGACAGCTCTGTATAAACACAAGCCAGCTAGGTATAGCAGGATGCATTCTAAATGTATGAGCATGAGCGAGGACTCAGTTGACTAGGGAAATTGCTGATGGCTTACAAGGAAGCATTAAATACTGTTCTGATTAACATAAAAGTGTTTTCTTGCTGTTACAAATTTATTGGATCACAAAGCACAAAGCCTCATTGAAAACCGTTTTTTTATAGTTGCAACATGCAACTCCATCCTTCAGAAATGAGTTACGCTTCAGTGGTGATAGCACCTGATATTTTCAGTTACATAAATGTCCTTGCGTCACAGCATTCACCTTAAAAATTTGCCATTAGTCTTATCTGAATTTGGTAAAGAAAAATTTTAATGTATAAAGATTACATTAAGGCACAGGTTGGTGCTCCACTGTAAATGGTCTTCAAATTCCATGAGCCTATTGCTTTTCTGGGAAGACATCAGCAGAAATCTGGAAACACTCCAACAGGTTAACATTCTACTGCCTAGAGACAGCAAAATGGGAAGAATTAGAAATTGCCATTTATCCCTAAACTGCTCTATCGGAAGAATTAGAAATTGCCATTTATCCCTAAACTGCTCTATCGATAGAAAAATAGTAAATTATCAACTTGCCAAATGTTAAATATCTGGTGGTTCATAACTGTATATAGGGCAATATTTACTGAAAACAAAACTCACTTGTATCGTCTGTCCTTCTTTGTCCTCAGATGGCCACAGCATATAAGGCATATAATAGTTTCTTTTCAGAGAACACTTTCTATCATTGAATTGCGATAGCCACTTATTCCAGTAGCACAGTAACTTTCACAATAAATTCTATTTATAAATCTATGGGTACATTCCAACTCAATCACTGGGAAAATGTGCTAATCGCATTGCTATTATATTCAGGAAACCCAGTTGGGAAGGAACTTTTACTCAAGATCATGTTTCCCACTGGGCTAGATTCTGATATAATTAGATACTTAGGGGAAAAACTTTTCTGAGGAGAGTTGAGCATCTTGGCATAACCAGAGTTCAACAATTCAAACACTTTAGGCAGGGTCATTTTTCTCATCAGAGCTCAAAATTATTTGCAAAAGGAAAAGAAAGTATAAATCAGTGATTGAATGGTAGTTCACAATTCAAAATATTTAAACTAAAATCTGGAAAAAAAACAGTGTTCTTGAGGTAGCCAAATTTATCTAGCTGTATATCTTCCCAACTCCTATCTCTCATCAACAGGTTAACTATATATGCAACATACATGTGTCAACGCTTAAAAATTATACATGGCTACTCACCCAATAGGACAAATCCGTGTTCAAGAAATAGCAACAGACATTTATATAAATAGACCATTCACTTCATGCTTTGTTCTAAGTATGGAAGCTATTTTTATATAAATTCCTCTGCTGTGTGTTCCATATACATAATCAAACAAGAATTGAGCCCACTACCTAAATTACCTTTGACCATGAAATGATCTTAGCTTATGCTGTGTATCTATGCTCACTAAAATCAGTCACTTACTCAATTGCTTAAGTGCACAGTTCCGTCAGGATTAGGCCTTGCCATATGTTAAATTTTGTACCTGTTTTCACATTTGTATCATTAGTTAGGAGTTTTATATTTGACCTACAAGTAGGTTTATACATATCTTCACTTTCTACTTTATGTTTCTGAATGGCATCAGTCTCTCCTCAATGATTTTATTCATGATTGTCTTTGCCTCCTGAAAATCCTTCCCCTCTTTTGTCAAGTTCATGCTCAGTCTGTGTCTCCTACTGTGTTCCATTTCTGATGCTGTCAACTATGTCCTTTACCTTCCAACTTACATAGAACTCCCACAATATTGCTTAAATATTTCATAGAACTGCCACTTAATTGCTTAATCAGTCTTTCACAAAACAATTGTCACATTCCAACACAAATTTTAGAATAGAATCCTTAAATATGTTCCCTCAGAAGCATATCACAATTTAAGAACTTGAGTACAATTAACTCAATTGGGAGTTGATCCCAGAGAAAGTCAATATGATCAATTAGTAGAGCTAAAGATTAACCCAATAAGTTTGTATCACTGAACAAATTATTTCTGTAGAGAACCAAGGTTCTATTCCACTAAGATAGTCTATGAGATGGTGTAAAACACATTTATACATAATATCCAAGGAAAATGAAAGAGTTAGCCTACAATTCCACTTGTATTATAAGAGATGTTCTTAAGAGCATTAATGCTTTGGCACTTCTAGCCTGCCCCAAATATAGGCCGAAAGGAAGTTCTCAAGTAGAGTGTCCCAGAACACTGTTTATGTGCCCTAGGAAAATAAGTGCCAAAAGATATAGGCAGTGTCAATAGCATCTGCTGCTAAGTAGTTGACAAGATGATCTTCTTTGTGTTTGTCTTTGAAATCCAGACCCTAATCCTGTAGCATTTCTTTTGAAAGACCGAAAATAAGTTCTCAAAAAAATTGGTCAAATTGATCAGATTATCCTGCCATTAAAGACTTGAAAGGATAATGAACAAATGCAAGTAATAAGGAGGCTAGGAAGCATGCAACAAGGTACTCAAAATTGTTTATCATCAGATAAACGTAAAATAAAGCTGCAACAATATACTAATCATACCCTAGAATGGCTAAAACTAAAATGATGTCCATCTCCAAATGTTGACGAATTATCATAGACTTAAAATTCTTGTATATTTCTTGGTCAGAAGCTTAAATAGTGGAAATACTTTGAAGAATTGTTTAGTAGTTTTTTTTTTTAACATAAAACTAGTTATACTTTTACTCTGTGACTCAATAATTATTCACAGTTATGTTCTCAATTCAAAATATATGTCAGTTTTAGAAGAATGACCATTTTGACAATATTCATTCTATCTATCCAGGAACATTATGAAGCTCTATTGATTACAAAAAAAAAAAAAAAAAAAAAAAAAAAAAAAAAAAAAAAAAAAAAAAAAAAAAAAAAAAAAAAAAAAAAAAAAAAAAAAAAAAAAAAAAAAAAAAAAAAAAAAAAAAAAAAAAAAAAAAAAAAAAGAAAAGCATGGCACTGACAAAAAAAAAAAAAAAGATATATGGATCAGTGGAACAGAATAGAGGATACACAAACAATGCCAGGCACATTCAGCTATCAGAACTTTGACACAGAGACCAAAAGGCTACACTAGAGGAAAGACAGTCTCTTTAATTAATGGTGCTGGGAAAACTGGCCATAAACATTCAGGGGATTGAATTTAGAGCCACATACCTCACCAAAAACTAAACTAAAATCAAAATGGATCAGAACCTTAAATGTTAAAACTGAAACAATTTGTTGTAAGATAAAATAGGTAAAACTCTTGAAGACATAATTGTAGGCAAAAACTTTCTGAGCAGAACCCCAGTTGCACAAGAAATAGAACCAATAATCAGTGAATGGGATCATATCAAAAATTTTTAAAAGCTTCTGCACAGCAAACAAAATTGTCAAGAGTGTAACAAGACAATGTACAGAATAGAAAACTTTTTTTTTTTTTTTGGCCAGCTTTTCCTCAAGGGACTAAAATCAAGAATACATAAAGAAACAAAAAAAAGATCCCTAAAATAAAAGAATCAATCAAAACTGGGCAACTGAAATGAATAAACAAAAGAAGAAGCACAAATGACTAATAAATAAATGAAGAAATGTTTAATATCTCTAGCCCTTATGACAAGCAAATGAAAACAACGCTGAGATTCAAAGACTGCAGGGAAAAAGGAAACTTTCTACATTGTTGGAGGGAATATAACCTATTAGAATTATTATGGAAATCAGTATACAGATTCATAAAGAAACTAAACATAGAAATTCTATTGACTGAGCTATCCCACTTCTAGGTATCTTCCTGAAAGAGTTAAAAACATCATATTGCACTGATCCATGAATACCCATGTTTATAGCACAATTCATAATAGCTAACTCTTGGAAACAGACTCTACATCCATCAACCAATGAATGAATGAATAAAGAAAATGTGGATTTTGTATACTATGAAGTACTACTTCGCCATAAAGAAGATAAATGAGCCATTCATAGGAAAATGGAGTAAATCACACACACAAACTTAAATATTATATGGTTTCTCTTACATGAGAAACCAAAAAAATTTAAAAAGTCAAAATAAAAGATAGGAAATAGGAAAGAGAGAGAGAGTTCTTTTGCAAAAGTGAAGGGAATTAAGAGATGGAGAAAGAGGGCAGAAAGAGGGAAAAAGAGATAAAAAATTAAGATATGTTATGTACATATTCCAACTCCCTATGAATGCAATCTTTATGTATTGTAAGAATCTACTAATAAAGAAAACAAATAGGATAAAATATATGCACAGAAAGACTTTTACACAAATGTAAATAATAGCTTTATTCAAAATAGCACCAAACTAGAAATTACTCACATTTTCTATCAATAGGAGAATGGGTTTAAGAAATACATTCATATAATACAATGCTATTTAGCTATCAAGAACAAACTTCTGACACACAACCACATGGATAAATTTCAAAATGATGTAAAAAAAAAGAAGGCTGGAAAAGAGGAACATTATGTCATTTAATTTATATAAGGTTCAAATTTTTTAAAAGAAAAATATAAATGGTAATAGAAATCAGAAAGTGATTGTTGGAAGGAGTCAAAAGGAATTTAATTAGAAAGGAAAATAAGGTAGCTTTCTAGGAAAATAGAAACATTAGTTATCTTACTTTGGGTAATCATTACATGAATGCACACATTTGGCAAAATTCATTCACTGAACACTTGAGACCTATATACTTTATTACGTCTTAATTATATTTCAATCAATCAAAGAAAATATACTGGTATTTCAAAAGGATGATTCTGAATTGCAAATGTTAACAGAGGATAAAATGACTCAGAATCTGGAACCAGAGTGATCCAAAAACTCTAAATTTCTAGACTCCATAATCGACTAATCTCAATTCCCTATTTTTTCCTTCCTTGGCATGCCCTCTGAGAGTAAAGCCAGGGTGCCTGTAACAGCCAAAAGGCAGGCAGCCAGAGAGAAGAGCAAAGAGTTGAATAAAGAGCTTTTGAATAAGTAAGAGCTGGCAGGATCACCCAGCATCTGCCAAAAGATCAGGGGTCAGCGTTGTTGGAGAAAAAAATGGAGCACTGCACAAAAGGAGAACCCTGTTACACGAATCCAGAAATTACAGAGCTCCGGGGAACTTGTGTTGTTTTATCTTCTCAGTCAACACTAGCAAAAAGGAAGACAGAGGGGGCCAGAAGAAAACTGTGCTCAGAAAAAAAAAAAAATTGAAACAAGGGAAAGAAGGAAAGAAACAACACTATAAGATTTCTGGACACATGCGCATGAGTGCTACAGGAAAATAATAAAAACTAACATTAATATGCAACCTGCTACCTATCAGACAGTTTCATGTGCTTTATATTTGCACTGTACTGACTCATTTATCCCTTACAAGACTAACAGGAAGTTACTATAATCATGTGCACATTGGAGGTGAGAAAACTGAGGCAGAAAGAATCAGGTAGCCTAAAATTTAAGGTTTTATAAGTATAAAAAATTTCAGCTGGAACTGGAGACCAGTAGGGACTCCAGAAGCCATGTTCTCAAATATTTTTCTACTTGCTGACTTACTTTGAGTTCTTCCTAAAGTACATTCTAAAACAAAGAATGGGTTTAAGAAAACACTTGATAAGGGGGAAGGAGGTGTCAGGTGATCCTCAAAAGCAAACAGGAAGCAAGGAAGAAGCACTGTGTGAAAAAAATGAAAGCAGCGCAAATGTGTGTTACTGAGATCTATGCTATAAGATCTATGCATTGGATTTTGCTGAGACTTCTGAGAAGTATTCAAAGTACTACTTAGCATTTGGCCACTGGCAGATGAGTGGCTGGAGCACTTGCTTCTAGATAAAGTTTGGCCTTAAGATTATCACCACTAGTACTTCCGCTCTGCAGAGACATGGAGAATGAGCACTCTGGGTAACAAATAAGACCCTGGGGGAGAAAGTGGAGAGATCCACAAGTGAAGTCCATGAAGATGCTGTCAAGTTCTAGGTGAATCAGAATTGTCCACATAGTTGCAGTTGAAATCAGGAATCAGTCAAAGATCAGTAATAGGATGTAGTTACTACAACCACTTCTCTAAGACTTAATACGTGCAGCAGTGGTAATCATATTATCAATAAGCACTTTTGGAATCTATGCATTGCCTCTCTGATTCCTCACAATAATTCAGTGATGTGGGTATTATTCTCCACATTTCTCTGATGACACTGGGGCACACGGAGTTTAAGCCACTTTCCCAATGACGCACAGTTAACAAGAATATAGAGCTAAGGATTAAGTCTACTGAACTAGGGTTGATTACATAACTAACTAAAAGCATCATCGCCAACAAATAAACTTACAAATGACCACATATTCCCTGTGAAAGAAAGATTAAGGGTGAAACCATTACAAGGATGTCAATACTTATTTATAGAGAGAATCAGTGATTCAGGAGAATGCTCTACTTCAAAGTCATGAGAACAACTCATTATTATAGAATAATACTATCTTTTCCTACTGGTAGTATAATTATTATATGATAACACAACGAAGTTAAGTAGGATGCAATAACCAACCCAGATTACCCACATTTGTCCCCTTTAAACTTGCTGCTTCTGGGCTGGATCTGTAGGTGGGCAGCAGAACACTTACCTAGCATGCCAAGGCTCTGGTCTATCCCTAGCACAGATAAAACAGTTGCTGTTACTACCAGTGTATATCCTCAGCAGAAGGAAACTACAAGATACTTCTAGAGTAGTCAATTGTTGGAGACCACAAATTACAAATTGAGTCTGGGGAATGTCCTAGCTTGTCCTTCTCCTGAAGTTTGAGTTAGACTGGAACACAGAAACTCCCTGTATTTTTCTGCCCACAGCTGGAAGCCCTAGGCTAATCACTGCTGTGACCCTCACATGGCAAGATAAGACTTTCCAAAGAAACTACAGCACCTGGGGAAACAAAAGTTTCCTTATTGCCTCCTTGTCTTGTCCTTGTCCTTGCAAGAATGTCTTTCTAACTAGTCCATTGTAATTGCCATCACTGTTTCCGGAAACACCCACTGGCCTTCACTCATTTCCTTGACTCAGATGTAATAATACCAAGGTTCTGGGTGCCTCGGGGCTTTTGTTTCCCATGAACAACTGGTCATCCCAGATCCCTGCTGCACTCCTATTTTGTCACTTGCTCTTTTTTCCTGCTGTGCACCATAACTCTGGGCAGGGGATTGGGGATTCACTGCAAGAGTTCCTAATAACTGGTTCTGTAGAAAGGGGCTCCTCTTGTCCATAAATTTACATCTAAATTGACTCAAGAATATATTATGATTACAACACAAGGAAAATTTGTGTTTTTATAATCAGTAACATTAAAAGTATATGGAGTAGACTGCTTGTTCAGCAGATCAGACAGTCTATAATAATTACTATGATAGACATGTTTCCAAAGCTTTAGCAGCCCTCAGTTTTCCCACAGCTCCTGCTGAAGCTGTTTCTGTGATTCTTCCATCGAATTTTCCCAGTATGAATCCAGTTACCTGAACCAACCTGCACCAATCATGTCTCCTTCAGCAAACAAAATTGTTCCTTAATGTAATGTAAACCTTTATTGGGCATGTGAACAAAGAAAAGATGTAGAGGAAGAACTACATAAAAGGAGAAACAAAGACTATTTGGAAAGGGTTAGTGAGGAACAAGAGTGATAGAGAAGGGAAAGAGGGAGGAAGAGATGAGAGAATCCTGCTTAGAGCTCCAGGGTGGAAGGTTTCAGTGCTGGATATGTGTCTTAGTTTTGGGCTCAGTTTCCTGCAATGCCTGACTCCACTGCTGATCATTAGTTATTATAAGATATTCTTGTGCCCAGATATATATTTTTTTAATGTTTTGTTTTGTGTTCTGCTTAGGTGATGGTAATTAACAATTGCAATTAAATGAGAACTGCCTGGGCAAAGTGAAAGGAACAGATATGTAGAAAGGTAAAGATCAAAGTCTATATGGCCCAGATGGAGGGAAAAAAGCAAGGACCTTCTGGTCCCCATAGTCAGTAAATGTTTCTTAGGAATCCTATTCATCATTCCAGTGAGACTCCCATTTCGCTTTCACTTGTGTGAGTAGTGTTCTCATCCTAACAACTAGGTGGATACTTCTGAACACTGATATATTTCTCCTTTGTTTATATACTTCGTGCGTGTGTGTGTGTGTGTGAAAACTTTTATATAGGGAAATTCCTTCTACTTTGAATTTTTAAATGAGCATATTCAGATCCTATTAGGCATTCAGTGATCCTCCAATGAAGATGTTAAAGTCATTTCGATTCTAAAGCAAAAAGTGCATCAGATAAGATGTGAGAATCAAATATTACACATAAACAATGACACTGTTGGTTTAGTAGTATAAAGCACTAGAAACAACATGTGAGAAAGTATATGCAGATTGTTAAATTTTGTTTTAAAATAGATCATGCATATCTAGTTTTTATTCCTAAAAATAATGTTGTAAAAGTTACCATATGTATTTGTTGCTCTTTTTTCTCATTATTAGTTGAATTTTGGCAGCACTCATTATGAATGTCCTAATAAGGGAGAATTAGAATATGTATATGTTGATGTACATGTGTGTTTATATGAATATGCACATACATATTCACATGCATTCATACTACACCCACATACACAAATATTTAAAGTACCAACATTGGACTTTTTGGTAAGCAAATGTCAAAACAAAGTTCACAAAGTGGCTAAATGACTTCTTCTGTGTGTTCATTTCCAGTATGACCCATGAGGAAGTGTAAAAAGAACACTTTCTATCCAACAGCTCTCAAAGTTTCAATAAGTTTTTCAAAGATCCCTCCCCAGCCGGTGCCCCAAGCAAAAGATTCTTGCTGTGCGGTTTCTAAAGATTTCACTTACAACCAGCTGAATACCCAGCCTGAATGGACAGTAAAAACCACACCAAACCTCTCTTTGCACCCTGTGTGGGACAAGTGGTTACTTTGTTCATTTACAAAGGCCTGAGAGAAAGACACAAACTGCCCCTATGGTAGAAGAAGTTCCTTTCATATAAATCCTTTTAAAGGGATCTAAATCATGACACTCAAAAGGAAGGAGGCTGCACAAGGAAATGGGTAGAATCTTTTAAGTTCTTCTCACACCCGCAGCTCCAGAGGAACAGAACAACGTGTCTTCTCTTCTTTGACATATTATCTTTTTTTTTTTTTTTTTTTGGTAACTTTCCTCAAAGGTGAGTCCCTTGCTTGGTCTCTGTAGATTTTGTTCTCTGAGGACAATGAGGCTTTTTTTCTCATTGTTAGTGTTGTTCCACTGTCAGGAGGATTGTCTACTTCTCCAACATCGTTTATTTTCTGACATTTAAGCATAAAGTATCTGAGTGAGCTTTGCTTATCACACATTCTTTTTATAAAATAACTGTAAAACATGGTACTTTCTGTCATTTAAATGTATTGTTACTGTCGAGCTTCGACACTTCAAGGAGTGGAATGTGACAGAACCTTCTCCATACTCCAGCAGGCGCAATTGGTGCTATTGCCAGTCACACTGAGCCTCCTCAGCTCCTGCTGGACTGTCACCAGAATCACCAGGCTGTCCCAGGCGAGGGCACTACCTACATCTGGTTGAAATAGGTAGGGTCTTTGCCCACTCTACCTGGTCAGCTCCATTCAGTGACTTTGGCACCTTTATGAGGACAGGGGAAGAAGCAACTGATACTTAGTACCCATTATTACAGTTACAGTGCTCTGAGGACTGGGAAAAAGGTTCTGGCCAGAATAAAATAGAGTCAATTCCAAATATTTAATCTCTGAAACAGGTAGGTGTGATGGCAATGCAAATAACATTGCAAATAACTGCTGTCAAAAGTCTAGCTATGAGCTTTGGCCCTTGCCCGTTTCTGCTTACATGCTGCTCTTAGCACGTCATTTCATAACTTCACAATTGCCCTTTATAAAAAAATTTTTCTGGCTCCCTGGGTTAATGGACAGGTTCAAATGAAAGGAGGCATATGGAAATTTCTGGTGCACAGATGATATCCCATCCATAGCCATAGAGAAAATGGGGCAGAGAGGTGGCTCAGAGGACAAACCCTGGGGACTGCTATAGTCAAAGCACTTTCTGATTGTCTCCTCCAATGCCCAGTCTTTTAACTTTGAAAAAGTTCTTTAGCTTGCCTGTGCCTCAGTTTGCTTAGCTGTACAGTTGAGCTAATAATAGCAACCTACTTAATAAAAGTCCCTCTGAAATTAAATATGTTAAAATGTTTAAAGGGTACCTTGCACTAATTAGATGTTACTAATAATTATTAATGGATTAAAAGTATTATTTTCAAATTTTTAAAACAATAAAACAACATAACCTTGCTTGGTAACTAGAATGTGTGAAAACTTTTCTCTCTTTCTTCCTTCCTTTTTCCCATCCTCCTTTCCTCCCTCCCTTCTTTCCTTCCTTCTGCAGAAAGAGAGAGAGAGAGAGAGAGAGAGAAACTCAACCCAGCACAGACTAATTTCTTTATATATGAGCAATTGATTCCAATATCTATTTTTCCTTTCTACACTGCAAGTCGCTTTACAGTTCCTTGCTGGCTCAGTGCATATCCAATGAGGCCAGGTACACTGCTGCTCCCACATGAGTGTGGTAGAAGTTGAAGTCACACCAAACATCCCTAGAGAACAGTCCCACATAGCCCCAGAGATTGCAATGGGCCAATTCCCCAAAATGAAATTAGACTATACAAATGACAATAAGATAAATGGAAAATGGTTCTTACAAGTCTTTTAATAGCTTAACATCAAGAGGTAGGCTAGTTTATCTGTTTCAAAAGGAATTTCAATGCTAGACCATGAATAATGCTATGACAGGAGTTAACTTTATCTCTACACCAAGAACCATTTCTAGTACATGGTACTATACATGAATCATCCACCCATTCATTACTCACATACTTAATGAGGGAATACAATTGGTCAAGGGTTGTGCAGAGCTGAGGACTACAACCAGGAGAAAGATAAACTCAGTCCCTGTCTTCATGAAGAACAGTATGTAATATGGGACACAGACATTTGACCAAACACAAAAATAACAATATTTTCAGATATTTCTATGGGTCCTGAGTTCAGTAGAAAATGCTGTGCTAGAGATTTAAAAGGCATCAGTAACTAAAACCATGCAAATGGACTGCGTAGAAAAGGTAAAAGCTTAAGGCTACCACTAAAGTTATTAGTATAAGCTCAAGGTGATGAGCTAATTTAATTAGGTGCAGTGTCCCAAAATTTAATTCCCATGGACTAAAGCCGTAAGAAGTGGTTTACTAATGAAAAATTCTATAAAGTTACTGTTTTCATGCTGAAAAGTGTGGCATGAGTAGTTTGCCCTTGGCATTAAGCTCATTGTAATATAGTACAACTTACTGAATTCCTACTTCAAAGGGCATACATAATTGGGAGTTTTCATTCTAAACCAAACACTGTACTCTTACCTACCATGAAAATTATCACAGACTGAAAATCTGGTTTGGATGTCAGAGAATTAAAGCTGGAGTAACAAGTTTAGGAAAAATGGTAATCATCAACAAAGAACTGTCTTATGCTTCATGAAACTTCATTTGTAATGACCGTCCCCTGCATCCTTTTCAAGAAATCCTGCCACACGTTATATCTTGTCAACATTTTTATAATTCATGCCCTACAATTTTGTCATGAGTTTGTTGCATACTACTTTACCAGGTAACTTAATACCAGGTTATTTTTTATCAGCTTACAATGAGCAAGGCACTGCAAGAGACCCTGTGGAAGGCAAGCAGAAGTGACAGTGTTAACTTGAGTAAACGTTCCATCTACCTGAATATATCAGGGGACACTCAGTAAATCTTTATTGGAAAAACTGCTTCTAAATACCTCTTGTAAAAATGATAGTCATTTTTAAATGCTCTGTTTACATGTGAACTACTCTCTGCAATACTACCCAAATTTTCACCTTTCAGCAGATATTAATCACCCCTTTGAACTTGTATCATTTTGCGGCAGTTACATTTAAGTTTAAAAGTTTTAAAATATGTGCTTATGCATGCGTTTATATTTTCACTGTCACACACACACACTCTCTCCACAGACATTTAATCATTTTTTCTGTGAAGTACCAAATAATCAACATTTCTGGATCTGTTGGCCATACAGTTTCAGTAGCAGCTATTCAAGTATGCCATCGAAGCAAAATGGCTACCACAGTCGACAATCTATTAAAAAATGGGTATGACTGAGTTCCGAGAAAGCTTTATTTAAAAGGCAGGGGGGAAGCAGTGGACTGGATCTGCCAAATTCTTTTCTAAATTATTTTTTTTTCTTTTTGTGGCACCGGGAATCGAGCTGACAATCTCGCGCCTGCCTGACAGGCCCGTAAGCCGCTGAGCCAAACTCCCGGCCCTGGTTTTTTGAGGCAGGGTCGCACTGTGTAGCTCAGGTCGGCCTTGCACCCGCGTTGTAGCCCAAGCTAGCCTGGAACTCACAACGCTCCGCCTACCTCAGCCTCCCGAGTGCTGGGATTAAAGGCGTGCGCCACCACGCCCAGCTTTTTCTAAATTATTAACATTTGAAATGTATCATTCTCCTTTTCCCAACAAGAAGCTAATGCTCTACAAATAGAAGCTACCATGAAAGAAAAGATTTAAAGCAGTTTGCAAAGTTCACTTTGCATATTGTAAAAATAAATAATAATTAGTAGCAAAATTGAGAGGAAAAGATCATCAGGATGGTAAAATAGGTTAAACGGTGGTATTAATGAGATTGATAGGGCAGAATGAAATCATTTCTTTCTTCTTATATCGAACAGTATTTTGTTCCAGACGATCACAAGATATTCCATTGGAAAATATCTTACAGAAACAACTGTGAATAGTTCCAAACATAAAATGAGAAAATTGTAGGTTAGAGAAATGTATTTTGATCATCAACTAAAAAGTACAAAGAAAGCAATACAGCAAATTTATTTGAAAGCATGATATTTATGAAGAACCAAGTTTAAAAAAAGAATTGAAAAACTGTGAGATCACTTACAAAAGAAAAAAACAAAGAATTCTCAAGTACCAACGAAGGATAAAGTTGGTTGCTTAGCACTAACTGGTAAATGCAGCATTAAGGGAATTTCGCTAATCACAACTATTTCTATCATTTTATGAACATTCATAATGTTCAGCCAACATAGTTCGTCCTAAAAATTTAAAGGATGAAACTTTCTAAATTTCTTTTTCCCTAGTATTGCCACTAATCTAGTTCATTCTGGAGATAATGTTTGCACGTATAGGAAATACTTCCTAAAGGCTGTAGGTATATACATATAGATTCTTAAACATGTATAAATATATCATTTTCTATATATGCACACATGGACACTTACATATTTTGTGATTATAAAACAGGCATGAATCATTTAGAGCTGTGGATAATGTCAGTTTTCTTCATTTCCTCTTTAGATATGACCTAGTGAGGGTTTGCTCAGTAATCTATGTAAATTCTGAGGAACAAGAGACTTCAGTAGGCTCATAAAAATGTTTACAATTTTAAGAAAAATGTTTAAAATTTTAAGAAGCATGATTCATTGCATATATATATATATATAGTACTGTGCTATATATAGCATAATTCATTTCATGATATGTATGTTACACATACATACACATGAACAAACATAAATACAGAATAAATGAGAGAAGAAAGAAGGAGAGAAAAAGAGAAACAGAGAAGAGAAAGGTTTTTTTCATCATTGTCTAGCACTGTCTATACACTATATAATTTGTCCTCACAAAAACTATGCATAAAATCAAGTCTAAGGACTTGGTCTAAAGCTAAAAAAGAGCAAAGTTAAGTTTCAAAAGTAAACACCTCTAACATCAGAGCACAAGGTCTTCAGTCTCTCACTTTTTTTTTTTTTAGACAAAGTCTTACTATGTAGTCCAGACTGGCCTTGAACTCACAGTGATCCTCCTACCTCAGCCTCCCAATTGCTGGGGTCACAAGGATGCCACACTATGCCCAGCTTCAAAGGGTAAAATCTCAAAAGCAGAAGGAAAAGTAACTACAAGTGTCCCAAAACACTACTTGGCACAAATTAAAGTAAGAGAAGATAGGAAGGGGCCTTCACTATCTCTGCATTCATTCAGGGATTTAATGTGTAGAAGAACACACCTATCTGTAATGGGATAGTGATAATATTGAGAGGCTGTTGGTGGAGGCTTCCTTGGTAGTGTTCTGTGCTAAGTGATGGATAGAGATGCTTTTCTAATTCTTTAATCCCACACCTATCCTCAACTTAAGGCTAAATTTTCTAATGAGGTAAGTATCTGCCATGAAAGGCATTCACTGTCTGAGGCATATTAGCAGCCAGTGAAAGGCTGCTTTGCAAACATCTACCTTGAGGTTGCAAACATTAATAGACTTAGCCAGAAACAGTGGTGCCTACCTGTAGACCTATCTACTCAGGAGACTGAGGCTGGAGGATCACTTGTGCCTAGGAGTTCAGTACCAACTTTGGCAACATAATGAGACCCCCGTCACAAAAAAAAAAAAAAAAAAAGAAAGAAAGAAAGAAAGAAAGAAAAAATTAGCCTGACTAATGATTGTTGCAAGGTGACTGACCCTAAGATGAGGTGCATTAGAGAGGGAACCCTTTCTTCAAAAATAATCTAGCAGTTGCTTGGATATTGTAGTGAAAGCAACTGGAGTTTCAGGCATGACTCGGTCAGCCGCACATGTAGCATATGGCATCTCAGTCAGTGAGGAGGAAATTTGGCAGGAAAGAAACTCTAAGGGAAAGAGGAATTGTCAGATCTTGAGGGAGCATTGAGACATCCAGAGAAATGCCTAGAAATCCAACACATTACTTTCAAATTTGCTGCGTAAGTAGGAAAGATGAATGGGGATTATCTGTATCTTCATAGTCAGAAAACTGCCAATTTTGCAAAATGATTTTCAGCTTACACATCAGTAACCCTTCCAAGCAGAAGCCTTGATTTATTAAATTTATTTTGAAGATTTTTATTTTATCTTCATCTTAAGGCTGCCTAAGCAGATACAGCAAAAAGTTCTGCAGTTATACAAGAATACAAATGTGGCCCAATTAAAGAAATTAATCTCCTATTACCTGTCACATCAGAAGTCCCAAGTTATGGCACTGGAATTGCAAAACAAAGAATCTTCATAAAGCATGGTGAAGATCAGTCAGGATATATATATATATATATATATATATATATATATATATATATATAAAGTATTTAAAAAGTGGCATACATTTAGTCTAACCAAGAGTCCTAAGAAATGTGAATGTTATGTGTGTGCATATCCTGACTTTGTCACTTCCTCTGGAAGCTTGATATGGGAAAATGTATAATTTGTGTTAATCATTTTCAAACATTGAGCTTGTAAACTTATCTACTCCTCACCCCATTATTGGATTCACCAACAACTGTGAACCTCTTTTAGGCTATGAATCAATAAGTCTATAGGTGGAATATTAGAAGGTGTTGTCATTAATGCAAATCAGCTGAACATTATGAACCTTTTTTCCCCCCACAACAAGGAATTTAATTTGTGGCTTATAAAAGAATAACCTTTTGCAATAAAAACCAAAGTCCTCATGATGGCATTGTAGGCCACACTACTGTGATCAGGCCTTTGACATGCCTTCCCTCCTTCTACTACTTCACTCACTCTACTCCAGCCTCACAGATCTCCATTAGATATAGCACTTGCTATTTGTTCTTCCTGGGGAAAAAAAAAAACCTTCCTCTATAAATCTCATAGCTGTGTTCAGTTGTCACATGCGGGACAGACTGCTCTGCATTATCCCATGTAACTGAGGCCATACTTGCCCTCCACCTGCACTCTGTACTGCCTCTCCCTGATGGCAGGCCAAATTCTGAGATGATCTCCAAGTTCCCCATGCAGGGTTTACATGTTCCTAACAGGCCTCAAGATTGTGAATAGGATGAGTTATGACCCTTCATAGGTAAAGTTACAAGGGAAAGTTGACTTTCAGAAAAGAAAGTTTTCTCAGTGGGCCTGCTCTAACTGTGGGTCTACAGGTGAGAGAAAGAGAAAGTCAGAGCTCCAAGGCAGCAGAGATTCTCCCGCCGGATTTGAGGAGGCAAAGGCACAGAAGACCACTTGACAGGAAATGGTGAACAGCATATAGCAGCTGATGACAACTTCCTGGTGATAGACAGCAAGGAAACAGGGATGCTAATCTTGTAAATGCAAGGAACTTAATTTAGCTATAACCCGAATGAACCTGAAAGAGGACTTCATATCTCAGCAGAGTTTGGAACCTTGAATGGCATCTTGTTTCAGTTATATGACATATCTAGTAAACTAGCCAGGAACCCCATGCTGGACTCTTGACCAAAGCTAACTGTAGATAATAAGTGTGCTATTTTGAGCTGCTGGGTGAGTGAGACTGTTTTACACAGCAATAAAAAAAACAAATAAAACCTTTCTACTTTTTACAGTGTACTTATCTATTATATTTTATTGATTGTTCCCCTCACTGGAGGTGGGCCTCCAGGAAAGCATGAACTTTTTCTGTTTTGTTCACTGTGGTATTCCCACTTGCTAAAATGGTGTCTACCACATAATAGGATCCTACTGAACGTTTATTGAATGAATAAAGGAAACTTTGCACTTGAGGAGGATGGATGCTTGCTTTAAAAAAGTACAAAGCAGAGACTTCAGTGTCTAATGATACCCAGGGAAAACGGGAGCGCTCTTCCCAAGAAATAGGTTTTATACCACTGCATCTCTCAAGATCCTCTGTCTCTTCTCTCATAGTCCTTGGAAATGAAGCTGAAGCACAATGTTCCCATTAGTGAGACTCACTCGTATTTCAATAGCAAGCACTAGGAAGAAATGTAGCATTCACTAAAGATCTTACAGGAAATTTCAAGAAAATAAACCTTCAACCACAATGCAAATCTAAACTTCAAAATGTCACCTCACACCTATGGAATAACTACTATTAAAAAAGAAAAAGAAGAGCTGGGCGGGGTGGTGCGTGCCTTTAATCCCAGCACTTGGGAGGCTGAGGCAAGTGGAGCACTGTGAGTTCGAGGCTGGTTTGGTCTACAACGGGAGCAAAGCCAGCCTGAAATGCATAGTGTGACCCGGCCTCGAAAAAAATAGGGCCGGCAGTTTGGCTCATTGGCTTAAGTGCCTGCCTGGCAGGCGCAAGGTTGTAAGTTCGATCCCCGGTACCGGGGGGGGAAAAAAAAAAAGAAGAAGTAGAAGAAAAGAGAAAGAAAAAGAAAGATTAGTGTTCATGATCATATAGAGAAATTGCACATAGTAGGTGGGAACGTAATATTGTACAACTACTATGGAAAATGGTATGTAGTGCTTCCAAAATTTAAACATAGAATTGCCATGTGATTCAGAAATTACACTTCCAGGTATACCTAGAAGAACTGAAGGCAGATTCTCAAAGTAATAATCACATACTCATGTTCATAGAAGTGTTATTCACAATTGCCAAAATGAGAACACAACCCAAGTACTCACAATGCAAAAATGTATAATCAAAATATGTAATACTCAGATAAACAATATTCTGCTGTCAAGAGGATTCTGACATGCTACAATGTAAACAAACCTGGATAATACTAATCTATAAAAAGCCAATCATAAAACACAAATACTATATGATTCCACTTACGTGAAGTACTTAGAGCAGTCATAATCATAGACACAGAAAATAGAAAGGTGGTTGCCAGGCAGTGTGAGAATAAGGGGTACACAGAGTTCCAGTCTTATAAGATAAAAATGTTTTGCAGATGGATAATGGCAATAGTTGAGCAGTAATATAAATGCAATTAATACCAGTGAGCTGACTACATCAAGTGAATTAAGAGGGTAAATTTCATGTTATGTGTATTTTACTCCAACAGAAATATAGGCAAAAAGAGAGCCTTCCTTCATAAATTGCTATTTTTTTAAAGTTAGCATCAAGAACAACTCTTAAAACAAAACAAGAAAGAAAGAAAGAAAGAAAGAGAAAGAAAGGCAAAAAGAAAGAAAGAAAGAAAGAAAGACAGACACACTCCCAGGGAATCAATACTAATAGAGAATTCAACAATAAAACCAATAAAATTAAGTAAATGAATATCTCATACAGACCAAGGAATAATCCACTCAACAGATGGGATCTTAGGATTCATAAACACATAATATAACTCCAATAAATTTTTTGAAAGCAAAAATAAAAATGAGGATAGAAGTATGGAAGAATGCATATAATGATAAATGTTAACTTCTCTTTTTAAGAAACTGAAAGGTTCAAAAGATAAAATAAAAAAGTGCTTTACATAATTTGAACATAAGATTATGCAAACAAACACATATAATCAAGTATCTAGTATAATAATTTTCACTCTAAAATAGAGTATACATTTTCTCATAAGACATGTACTTCATTTATTAAAACTGTGCCTTAAATCATCAAATAGAAGACATCTACATGCCATTCCTCAGGGCAACATGGAAAAAAATTGAAATTATCACATAAAGATCCTTCCTCTCACTTCTCAAAAATCAAGTATATGAAGCTAAATAAAACAGAAGAGAAATAGATGAAAAAAATTATAAAAGAATACATATTAAAAACTAAAATTTAATAAATTAAAAATTAGTTTTCTGATAAATAACAAAGAAAAATAAAACCTTTGAAATTGTAATGTCCTAAAGAAAATGAAAAAAAGATGAGATAAAGGAATTTTAGAATGAAAAAGATCTTTAGAGAAAAAGAGACAAGTAACTACAGGTACAATCTATGAGTTAAATAAAAAGAACTGAAAGGGAAGAGAAGAAAAATTAATTTTAAACCAATATATCAAATAGATATTATTTCAGAAAATATATATTACATTTACTACTGTTGATTCATAAAAGAACATTAAAAGGCAATCAAGCTCTATCTTTGTCCTAGACTCAGATTCAGGTCTGAGTTTCATTCAAATTTTAATAAATATTATCTATTTTTTCTCTGAACACATACATGTAACTGTACATATTCATACAGGCGTATATGTACTCATACATCCATTATTCACCATGAATGAAAGAAAAAACAAAACTTCTTCATGTGTCACATAAGTTAGTCAGGCAAACAACTGAAATTCTGTTCCATCTCAGCCCTGAAATTGGTTAGCTAATCTCACCCCAAAACATAAATTTAAAATTGCTAAATAAATCAACTGTATTTCAAAAGAAAAATACTTTTAAAAAATAAAATAAAATATGGTTTTCAAAATGATTAACTCATTACTACAATCTATTTAATGCAGAATCTAGTCACTGTGTATAAGTCTGGACAGGTCACATAATTGTTTTATGCTCCAGGTTTTCCACAAGTTAAAATAGCTATTTTAGAAATCAGTGTGATATTTCATTTGAAGCATCTAGAATAATACTTGACATAAAGAACCCTGTTTGTTAGTCATTTTTTGTTACTAACACTATATCAAAAACCAATGGAAAAAGATGTAGCATCTTTAGCAGTGAAACACCCTTTAGCCAATCAGCATTAGTGAGAAGCATACTTTACTTAATCGATGATATCATCTAGAGAATTAAAAGAAATAGCTTACATTAAATTGAATTTTGGAAAAACACTATTTTATTCAGATAGTATACAAGGATTCTATCCATCACTTGGTGGGGTATGCTAGCCAATCCAATAGAACAAGAAAAGATGAAAAGTTATAAAAAGTAAAAATATCACTATGGCATGGCAGTATAGTTACCTCCATAAGTCTAACTTCAAAATTATGAACCTATTAAAAGAATTCAGAAAGATAGATAAATTTAGAATTAAATAGCAGTACTTTCCATATACATTAGCCACGAACAATTAGAAAGTTTAATAGATAAAAAGAATTATTGACAATGCCAATATGAAGTAGGTAATTCCAAGAAATGCTCAGAAGAAATTATACGTTGGCTTTATAATCCAAAACTTAATGTCTACACATCTTGACAAACTGATTTTAGTTGTCACATGGAAAACAAGAGATACAAGAATATTCAAAGAATGTTGTAAAAAAGAGGAAGCTTCCTCCTGCCCCCAAAACATGATAGTATAAAGGGTAAGTAATTTTTAATACTATAACATAGACAGACAGAAAGGCAGACAAATAGGTTACGTGACAAGAGAAATAAAAAAGTTCATGTATCCATAAGAATTTATTATGTCAAAAGAAATTTCAAAGCCTGATATACCTAATTCAGTACTAAATAACTAGTCTAGAGACAAGTAAGTATGAAAAATTTGAAAAACATTAGATATTAAAAAAAAGATGACTTTTGTAACTAAATGAAAAGAAAACTAATAAAAGCAGTTGAAGAAAAGTTAGAATGTGTTTATTATAGAACTCACTTGAACATAAATGCAATGTAAAAATAAACAATAGAGAAAAAGATTTGTAAATTAAATTACATTTAAATTAGAAACTTGGACATGACAAAAGACTTGTAAGTGGTTCAAAGCAAAGCAATAGGTTGCAAAAGTACAACAAACAAAGGAATGTTATCTAGATTATAGATTAATATAATGACATGATATATAATACAATATAGTATAATATAACATAGAAAATATATTATAAAATAATATTTAAATATATTTATACATAAAATATAAAGTATATGTAATATATTATAAAATAAATGGAAGAAAGCAAAAATACAAACAAAATACTGAGTAAAATAAGTGGAAAAATATAATTTAAAAGAGCTGAATATTTACAAAAGTAGAAAAAAAAGACATAAAAAAATGACAATTAAAAAAGTGGTTTGCTAACTAAAACAATATAATACCATCTCTCACCCCAAATAGTCAAACCTACTAGTTAAAACATTGGCAAACATGATGAAACAGGTATTGCCCTACACAGCTTAGAAAGTGCAAAATTCTACAAGAATTTTGAGAGCAGCTTAGCAGTTTCTATTAACGTATTTTATTACTTATAGCATATCAATTCTTCTTTATTATATTTTCATAGAGAAACAAATACCTGCATGAACAAGGAGGCATATAAAGTGATTTTCCTTAGAGCACTGTTTTTAAAAAGCTGAATATTAGATGCACTTGAAATGTCAGTGAATACAGAAATTAAAGAACTGCCTTCTATGCAGACAGTGTTAGCTGCCCATCTATCAGCTAGTTCTTCTTTCTTGTAACGAAGAGAGTTTTATTCACAGCAACATCTTAAGTCCCAGTGATATATCTTTATACATTTTAAATCTAGTCCAGTAGCATCCGATTGTTTTCCCTTTGCTGAATAATCATCTCCCCACCCTCCTTTGCCAATGGTATAGATTTGACCCAGTTCTGGTAAATAAGACATAATAAGTATGCTGAAGAGTAGTGGGCCCCTAATAAAAGGAAAGCAGTTTTGTCCTGGACCTGCAGCTCTTGCTCTTAAATATAGTCTGAGGAGATGCTTAGAGATGATGTAGTCAGAGCAGGAGGAAAACAGGCAATCTGTGACAGTGCTTAAGAAAGATGAGGAATTCACTATCTGCATACCACAGCCTAGCCACTGAATAAGAATTGGAAATTCTTAACTTCAATCTTCTTGTGAATGAAATAATAAATGTTTGTATTGTTTGAGGTACAGTTAAAGGAGTTTTGGTACCTCTCAGCCAGATGTCTCTATTTTATATATTATGAGACATTATATAGTAGTCATAGGAAATCAGATGTATCTGTATCTCCTGGTGTATTTTTAATTGCAAAAGCAAGTTATAGGATTATATATAAAACACATAAACACATGTTCAAATATTATGAAAACATTTATGGATTCTGTACACTTATATATCCATATCTGTAAAAATTTTTAGACAAAGATCTGAAAGCATGGATATTAAACTGGGAATAGTAGTGTCTGGGGAGATAGAACAATTTGAAGATAAAAGAGCAGATGAGGACATTAACAGTATAGTTATGTCTTCTTGTGTAAACAAAAGCAGACAAATAAAAGTGAAATAAAATACTTTAAAATAGAAAATAGTAAAGTGCTGAATTTTACCACCAAAATGCTTCAAATGCTCATAATCTAATCTGTCATGAATGCAACATGTTTTTAGTATTTATTCATGTTCTAAAGGTATGGGGTGATGTATATACAGCATGGTGTACTCAGACATTTTCAACTATTGTGTGGAAAATAGATTTATTTGTTCCAAATAAACAAAGATACTGGGAAATGCATGTTCTGGCCATTACAGAGATATGGAAAACAGATGCTCCCACACACAGAAGGATTTATTTCTCTACAGATGTTTCCATGGAAGGTCTTATGTTGTGCTCTTGTGAATACATTGTGAGAGAGAAGCACAGTGTTGCTTCAGCTCAGAAAGACTCGCCCACAAATGGCAGCCCACAATATTTTCCAGCACCCACCTCCACAAGATAGCAGACCATGATGGTACAAATTACAGAAAATTGCTAGGACTGTATGTTGCACACATTGGAACAGTTTTTACAAGGCTAATAACAGTGCTAAATAGACATTAGCAGATAGACAAAAGAAAAATGACTAGGCACAAACTTTCTTATGGAATTACTATCTAGTTGTTGAAAACAAATGACATCAGAAATGGTGAAAAGAATTTTACCTAAACAAGACAAAATAGCCCAAATTTAATGTCGTCACAGAGGAAATACGGAAAGTGTTGATCCAGAGTTTGGCTAGATAGTGAGCTAGGCTGATTGTGAACATTTATGTTTAGAGAATGGAAAGAGAGATCAGACTTCACTAATGAGGACTTTGAGCAGCTGAGCCAAATGCTAAGGACCAGTAATGCTGATGAAAGTGCTTTCCATGGCCTCAGATGTTAGGACGCTACAATGACCTGGTAAAACCTGCCTTTTGAAATTTTTTGACTTACCTGTTATTCTGTAGAGGGACTTACTGCAGAAGGTCAAGTTGGAGGGTAGGAGACAAGGTAAGGTGCTGTTGCAATAGTCTAAGGAAGTAAGTTGAAAGCCTGAATTCAGGCAAGCAAGAAGTGCGCAAAATTATTTGGTGAACATAAAATAATCTGAATGATAATCCCTATCATTTTAAAGTTTATCATAAAGAGAAGAATCAAAAGGAAAGAGACAAGAGTAAAAAAGAGAAAAGACACACACAATAAGAGGAATGTGTCTTTTCATTGGTGCCATACAATGCCAAAATCAATAAAGGGACAGAATGGAGATGGTCAGATCTACAACTTTTTACAGTATACCTCATTTTCTTTCCTGGTTTCCATATGTTCTTTTAATATTATTTTCTTCAAAAACTCTGCTGGAAAAGTTTCTTCTTTTTAGCTATCTGATTTCTGTATTAGTGATCTTTTCTATCATTTCCTTTTCTAACATCTGTTCCCACATTCACAATGACCTGTCTCTTCTGAAAACAATAGCAGTCATTCTTGATTATAAGATGCATTTTTTTTTCTAGCTATTGTATCTGTTCCTGTGACTTTAATTACTGCTTGTGCTTCCCTAGCGGTTGGAATTTTTTAACATTCCCTATACATTTGTGTACTTAGCAAAATGTTTAGCACAAAGAAGTATAAAAGTTGAGCTATCAAGGGAGCTAAAATCACCTTGTGAGACTTTCTCTTGCTGTAAATGGGGAAATTCTCACTGTGAAATATTAAAGATCTCACCCCAAATCATAATGCTAGAAAAAACTGGATTATGATCTTGCAGTTTACTCAGTGAAGCAATTTTGAGAACAGTTTTGAAGCATCTCATTGTTTGAGAAATTTTTAATCAAAGGACAAAGATCATCTAGATTTTCAGTACCAATTGTGCTTCCAATAAGTTTCACATTTTATTGGAAAGGTGAGCAGGTAAATTCTGTAGCAAAGAGTAATCCATTAGGGTCTGCTGAAATTTAAAGGGGATGATAACTGAATGTGTAAGGAATACTGAACCTGAAAACTGCATGTATTTACTCATGACTAGAAGAAGATATGTACTGGACATACAAAAGTGAAATAGATTCTAAAACTTTTATAAAAGTGATCATGACTGAGGTCATGGAAAGTTCTCAAATGAAGAAAACAGAGTACACTACAAATCCTATAACACTCGAAGGAAACTCTCTCTCTTTCTTTCTTTCTCTCTCTCTCTCTCTCTCTCACTCTCTCTCTCTCCTTTTATCCCTCTACAGTTGAACTAATTGCAAAGAACTTTGAATCTTGCATTCAAATTAAATATTCATAGAACTCCATTTATGTGCTGCATTTAGAAGTTAAGAGACTTTAAAAACCCTTCTGTATTCCCAATAGTCAGCTAATCCATTAGAAATGTGATACCCACTCTAACCCACAGTCATGGAGAGACAGTCCAGGCAGCCGACTGAGCTTGGGAGCCTTTACAAGAGCTGCAGACAAGAGCTTGAGGATGCTAAGTCATTCTGGCAGTAAATCTCTGGCCCTTCTCAACAGTGAGGTTTACTGCCAAGCAGCTAAGTGAAGGAGCGGAATATGCTAAGGGGAATTATGCAAAGGGGAGGACAATATTTCATGGCAACAAAGACATTATTTCACTATTTGATAATGACAAGTAATTCATATGTCCTCTAGGGAAAAAAATATCAGATGTACAAGGAATTTACACATTGCTATAGGTTGAACTTGCTTATAAATGTATTTATACAAATACTTTTGGCAGCTATGTAGACGGATTGGCTTCTTTCCCATATTATCCACTTTGCATTTTGTTAGAAGAGGGACCAGCAGACTGCAGGCCTGTGGGCCACATACAGCTTGCTCCTCATTTTTATGAATAAAAGTTTATTGCAACACAGTCATGTCCATTTTTTTTTCATATTATTAAAAAGTTGCAACAAAGATGGCATGGCTTCCACAAATGAAAATACTTACTGCTGATCCTGTATAGAAAGCTTGCCCACCGTATTTTAGAAAGATATAAATGTCATGTACAGAATTAAAATGTTTACCCAAACTAAGGTACATGTGGCTTTGCAGTACTTAAATGTACTATTAAGCTTACATATATCCAAAAATATATAGTTATGTACTATTAGGAAGACAAAAGTGATTATTCAAGGATAAAAAAAATTCAAACTCCAACAAAATGAAGGTTCTTATGGTCTTTTATCTGAAAAGGCATAAATAGAAGAAGGTTCTTGAGATTACAAGGCAACAAGCCACAGTGATTTCAATCCTTCCTCCTTAAATGTCCTGAAATCCGTCACTATTTTCTGAACCTTTTTTTTTTTTTTTTTATACCAGGGATTGAACTCACAACTTCGCGCCTGCCCGGCAGGCAACTACGCCACTGAGCTAAAACTCCAGCCCCACTATTTTCTGAACTTAATGGTAAGAAACCACACTTTACTATCAAGAGTCCTTCCACCCCAAAGTAGATTCACGGTAACTAGAAATTGCGTGGGTTAAATCTGTTTGTTACATACAAGATGAGCTGGAAAGCTTGATGGAAACAATCCTTAGTAACCTCTCTTGCTTTCCTCTAAATGTTTTATTATTTATTCAGAATAAACCTTCCATGACATGAAAGAAATACATATATTGCTTATTTTATTATTCACCTAAACTGTGCTTAACAACCAAGGTTGGAAACCAGTTCAAAGTGTAATTTGCCAAGTAAGGGAAGCAGAAGACTCAGGCCAGCATGACCACTTGGCACGTAATCCTCACTGCAGATTTTCAGCTCAGTTCACTTCAGAACAAGAGGAGGTAAAAATAAATAAATACAAACTCTGGAGATCACTGTATATAAGCATTTTTTTTCATGTCAGAATGAAAGGGAATGAAAATTAATAAACAAGTCAACAACATTCTCTCCACGAAGGAAAGAAGGGCTCAAGAGGACAAAACAATATTATTCCTGCGCAACTTTAGAAAGCATCCTTCTCAGATAAACTGACGAGGTGCTCCTGAGTCACAGCATGTGCAATGGGAGTATTAGTTGATACAAACAGTAAACTTATTTAACCTAACTTTAGTTTTCGTTAATCAAAAACTGATATCATCCATTCACTGATGTTGATATCATGCATGATGAGTCTAAACATGGTTCAACTTGACATTTATGGAGACCTTACTATATGCTTGGTAATCTGTTTCCAGAGACGAATAAGGAACAAACTCTGCCCTTTATAAGTTAATATTTTAGTAGGGCACAGAGATGATACACTGTATTGGATACATGTTCAATAGATCATTTCAATATATTGAATGTATTTCTTGATCTCTTCAAAAACAACATATAAGACACAAGAAAATGTTTACGAAATTGCAATCTCTCTTTAAAATTGTTTTGCTGACTAACTAGGAAGCCAGTATAAAACAAGATAAATTAAACATATGCATGAAGATAATACAATTAGTTATTCGTTTGTTCTCAGTCTGAAAACCAACAAGACAAAAAGCAAATATTCACTGGTGCTTCCTGAACACAATTTTCAAGATAAGATGCAGATAAAATGACTCTTCATTTACCTTTTTTCCAGCAGTGTCGATGGATTAAAATCTCCTGAGGAGTAAGGGCCTATGCGCTGAGGATCCTTGAACTTCTCACAGCAATGCCTACACATCAGTCAGTGACCAAAAGGGATCTTGAGTGTTCCATAGCAAACAAACAGCAAAACATGGGTCCACTGGTCAGCAATCGTGAGATTTTGTTATACAGCCTCAAAGTCAGTTTTGAGGACTTAGGGGACTAATTTGATTCCACATAATGGGTTTCATAGCCTCACACCTCTCGGCGTTCGTATAGCGTTGGTTTCCCGTGACATGAGAGAGAAAAGAGAGAGAGAGAACAGGAGGAAGGAAAACAGGCCTTTATAGAGGGAACAGGAGGGCTGCCGAAAAGAGGCGGGCACCCTCTAGAAACTTCAGGAAAAACCGCGGGCTTTTTATTTGGAACTTAACAGGGGTGACGCTAAAGGGGCGGGAGAAATGACGTATTGACCACTGATAGGAGGAGCCTTTGTGCATGCGCAAAAAGCGGGAGGTTTCATTCGTGGGTTTGTGAAAAGAACACAAGGGGGCGCTTTCCAGAGCCAAAGGGAGCTCGTACATGAGAAAAAACCTATCACAGAGTAGTTATGTTTGGTCTCGCTCAGCTTTGCCTGCGAGAGGAAATCATCTCTATGCTGCTATCACCAAACCTCAAAGGACCACCAACTGCTCACTGCCGGTCATTCCAGTGTGGACCCAGTCCAGTGCAATTCCTCACTCCTTACAACTTCTCTCATTAAAGTTCCATGTTGTCTTTCCTTTTTAAATTTTGTTTTAGTAAAACGGCTACTAAGGATTGTGCTGTAAGGCATGCTTCCAATTGTAAATATTTTTAGCCACTCTATGGCTCTTTTCTCTGTATTCCTTTCAGTTTCCTGCCCTTTCCTCCCTCCCTCTTTTTCCCTATTTCATCGTGTGTGCACATATACTGTATATATTTGTGTGGGGGAAAAAAATCAATGGTTACTCAGTAGATTTGTTTTCAAGGAGTTTCCTTCTTTTAGTCTTCTCTAAGAGATAATATTGAAAAGTGGAGATATCCAAAATAAGAACAGAGTGAAATAAAACACATCCAAGCAAAGATTCATTAAAAACTACATCAGTGGTTATTTTAATATAGCACAAATTAGATACATTTAAAAAAATTATGCTAAGAATGCATTGCAAGAAGTTCAGGCACACTTGGTCTTCCCAAGTTCACAGATTCAGAGCATTAACTTTATAGCTTGTTTTCAGTAGTTCATGTTTATTATCATTATTTTTTTAGTCATCTAAATCCTTTCAGAAGAAAATAAAGATGTGGACCCAAGAATCTGGGGTGAAAAGTTCAGTGCTGGAAATATCTTCTTTGTCACTGTGCTTGGCATGCTTTCAGACTGATTTTCTTTAATCTGACAAGGAATTGCCATTATGAAAATTATGATTTACAGTTGTATTTTTCTCATCCAAGTAAATTTTCATATATAAAAATCACACATTTATAAAAATTATTGGGATACCTTCCAAAAATTTGTTTCATGTTTCTCCCATTTGTTTTATATATGTAAAAAGCTAAAGCACATTTTTCTAATTTACTTACTATGTTAGAGATTGTGGCAGTCGTATTATTTTTGTTTCAACATCTGCCCCAAGGACAACAGAAACTAAAGACTTCTACAGAATTTGCAAGTTATACTAATAAAATAGGTCTGTACTAAATATGAATTTTTAAAAAATACAGCAATAATATGAGGAGGAGACTCAAAATTAACAAGTCGTGTTCTCGAGGTCATTTCCAGATAAATGAATCAGGAACTATGAAAATGGTGAAAGTTCAATTTATAAATTTTGAAGAATGAAAGATCAGCCAGGCAACCCTCTAACAAAGGAGCCTCAAATCAGAGCTGCTAGCCTAGTGTTTTCAGCTAGGACAATTCTGCCCCACCGGGGACTTTTGGTGATGTCTACAGACATTTGTGATTATCACTGGTGGGGTAGAAGGTGGCTACTGGCATGCAGTGGATGAAAACCAGAGATCCTGCTACTGCACCTCCTACTTTGCACAGGCTGCCTCTCCAAAGGAGAGTTTTCTGACTTAAGAATCTCAATAGGGCTGAGTTGCAGAAACCCTGTGCTAGCCCCATGATCTTTAATCTTTGGGACTGTCATATCTTATCATTACCACACCCACTTCTAAACATGCTATGTGGTAGGTATTCATCTTGCAAATGGAAGTAAACAAACATTGTTTTTCTTGTTAGTATTTTTAAAAACACTCCTTAATATGTCCAGAAGAAAGGGCAACTGTTGTGCAGCCAGGGTTGCAGAGTGATGATTCTTAGAGCTGACCCAGTTAGATGGGAAGCTTTGGCACTTCGCGAAGCATTTGGAAGGGTGGTATTTTATTTCTCATTCCACCGAAAGTTCCTCAAAAGCCCTAAAAAGAACTTCAAGTTTAGAATATACAAGATCATAATCACTTGAAATAAAAAAATACAGTTTTTCACATCTAAATGGACAAAGAGCATTTTATAGAGGAAAAACATTCTTTGACTTTTGATCTTATCTTCTTAGGGAATTTTCCATGTCAGGGACTGAATAACATATTAAATTAAATAAGTGCTACTTAATTTTACCCTCACAGAGTACAGAAAACAACAAAGGACCAGCAAGCATATTCCTGATGTCAGCTATTCAGCTCCTCAAAGCTCTTAGTATGATAAAGTGCCCTATGACCCTTCAGTAGCAGATCATATCCCATAGGATATAAACTTGTTTCATGATGTAACCCTTTAGTTGGCTGCATTTTATGGAACTGCAGTTCTACAGGGCCTATTTGGAAAGCACTAGAATGGTACCCTTGGACTCTTCCCAATGACATCTCCCTCCACGTGAAATAAAAGCAGTGGCATTATCTGACTTATCTGATAGATCAATTAGCTACCTTGTCTCTCATGAACCTGGAACAAAACAAGTCCCCAGAATGCAGTTCATCAGCTTGTCCTACTGGATAGAGATCATTCTCTGTTTAAAGCCTAAATCATCTGAGAGCCAACTGGTTACATTACATGGAACACAAAACGCCTCCAGTGCCTTCAGAGTGGCAGTTTTTCTACTTGCTTTCTTCTTTTCAGTGCAGTGCTCAACATGTACTTCCAAGTTGATATAAAGCTCAATATAAATATTGCTCAGTGTAAAATTTCTAAGCCAAACAAAGCATAGGATACCTGTTATCATAGCTAATAAAAAATCATTGTTTTCCAGAGACAAGATGAAGAAACTTTATGTAAATATCTACATGCATAGAAAGGAATGAATATGGGTGGGTGCAACAATGATAAAGATCTCCCGACTAAAGGATTAGTTCACCAAAAAAGGGATTTTTCACTAATGAGGATCAACTCTATAGACCATGTTAGACTGAAGAAATCATGAATATTTTTTCTAAATGTGTTGTCTTTCACTTATGCTGTACGTGGATATATGCTGTAAGGCACATTTTCAGGAACAGGGTAGGATTTATTTTGATGTATTCACTTCCTCAAACCTGGATATTCTTATCAGGAGAAGCCTTTAATGCATTGTTATTACATCTCAATGCTAGCTCTGTTGCGATGGAAGTGGAAGCAATGGGTCCATCGTAGATTTCCATCAATAACCTCAACTTATTCAACACAAGATTCTTCTTGACTGAAAGAATCAGGCATACACAGGAATATAACTGCACTGAATGGCTGCCATTTTTAAAAATAGTACAGGTGTTTATATCTTAGTACAAAGACAGAAATTCAAACTTGTCCATAAATCTTTGTCAATACCAAAGGAGAAGTAGAAGGAAAAATGGAATTTTATTCAAGTATTCTCTCATTGGTCAAAGTACAGAACTATTGATGTGGGGGCTAATAGATAATCCTTTTTTCAAAGACTTTAAATTTTAACTTTAGGAATTATTAAATTGTCTGTTGCACATATTGTCTCTCATCCTTTCTCTTTATCTCTCCTTGCCATCCATTCAGTCATTCACTCCATACTGATTGGAAACCTGTCATTCCTTCTAGAGGGAGTGTGGCATTGGGCTGCTAAATGAATGTCAGAGAGGACATCAGAAAACAGTGGGAATAAGTTTGGTTTGTAAAATACTGCAGAAGTAAATGTAAGTGAGAGAGAACAAAACAACTACTTTAAGACCAAAATACAAATGCTGCGGCTTAATAAATAGTTTTGGTGATCATTAAAACCTTTAGTTTCATATAATTCAGGGGTTAGCAAACTGTAACCGGAGGGCCAAATCCAGCCTGAGGTCTGATTTTGTATTGTTCACAAGGGGAGGATTGTTTTTACAAGGTTTAATGACTGAAATAATATTAAAAGAATGTAATATTTTTTGACAGGAAAATTAAATGAACCAAAATTTCCTACTGCATCAGTAAATAAAGTTTAATTACAACATTTCCATGATCATTTGTTTCTGTATTTTCTGTGGAAGTGAAGTCAACCAGTGGTAGCAAAGATCTTATAGCCAACAAATTCTAAAATCTTGCGGACAGGAATTTAACTCTATGGTGTAAATGCCTGTCTGGCAAGTGTGAGACTTTGAGTTTGATCCCTGATTTCTGAAATATTACTAACTGGCCCTGCAAAGAAAAGGCTGTCCAACCTCTGCTACAATTGCTCTGAGAAAAACAGTATCAAATTCTGTACTTTAAAAAACAATCAATAAGAGGATTTTCTATTTGTCTACCATTATAAAATGTAGACTGGAAAAATAGAAAATATCTAAATCCATATGTAAATACATGAAGACTAGATAGAGGATTCATAGCAGTGCATACTTTTACAGTATAGCTCTAGAGTATAAGAATAAAAATATACCCAAGGATCATTAGATAACCCATCTATCCATTCAGGTCGGCATTGCCTTGATCCTACTAAAATGCCAAGTCTGACTTATATGAAGAGTTCAGAAAGAAATAAGAAAAATGTAGAAAGCTAGAAACTAAGATAGACAGACAAAGATAAAAGGAATAAAGAGATTTGGATGAGAGAAGTAATCCAAGGACTGCTCTTGGTGGACCTCTAAGGATAAAGAAGTACACGAGAGACAATGATACTAAGATTGAGCTGAAGGCATCCAGTTTACACATTAGAGAAACTTTTCTGACTAGCAGCATCATTAATCAGGGAATGAGCTACCTGGAAAGCTAACTGGCTCTTTGAGTCTGGAAGCTGACAAAAACCACGACAGAAAAACCCACCTATGTCATTTCCTTACAAGAAAATTGACGTAACAAAAAAGCTTATTAAATGATCGCTTAGGATAGCTGGCCTCCTAATGATTCTAAAATTAATTCTGTGAATATAAAAATTGTAACAGTTTTCCTTAGCAGTTGGCAAAGGAAGTCAGAAAGAATAAACTCATGCCTGGAGGTTACTCTGGAAGCCAGTTGTCACTGTAAAATGGGAGTGAATTGGGGCCCTCCTTAGTTTACTGTATGAACCCTAAACAATGCAGATGAAGATTCTTCATGCCAACAACAAAGCTTTCTAAGCAAGACTAATATTTTAGGCCTTGATTTATTCTAATCAACAAGCACATGTATGTAGAGATTAAATTAATTAGAGGAGATTAGCTGGATAATGTTCCAACACAATACATTTCTTAAGGTTTTTAGGCTGTTCAAGTTGTAGCAAAAAATAGCACAACTTGAAGCAGGATTAAGAAGAACTACTTTTGTATCCAAAAGACAGCCATTTCCTATATTGCTGCAAAAAAGGATACTTTACTTCAACAGGTTTCCAGTTAGAAAACTAGTTTAATTTCTATCAAGTTTCATGTGCTGAGAAAAAAGCCTGAAAGATAAATTTACAAAAAAAGAAAGGATTGCTTGAAGAAGCATGACCAATAAGAGGCAAACAGCCTACTTAGAAAGAATAAAATTTCAGGTGGAAATGGAAAGGCAGAAAACAGCAAGTAATATTTTCTATTGTTTTAATAAGAGGTTGATTTGCCTTAATTAAAACATAGAATAAATTTACAGATGAAGAGGGCTAAGTTTTGTTAAATCATTTTAAAGCCTATGGAATCTTTTCGACAAGGATGGCTTCATGGGAAAATATTTGTATCCTGGAAGGCAAGAAAGAGGTGTAAGCCGGGCGTGGTGGCGCACGCCTTTAATCCCAGCACTCGGGAGGCTGAGGTAGGCAGAGCCTTGTGAGTTCCAGGCCGGCTTGGGCTACAACGCGAGCGCAAGGCCGGCCTGAGCTACACAGTGTGACCCTGCCTCAAAGAAAAACCAGGGCCGGGAGTTTGGCTCAGCGGCTTACGCGCCTGTCAGGCAGGCGCGAGGTTGTGAGCTCGATCCCTGGTGCCACAAAAAAAAAAAAAAAAAAAAAAAAAAAAAAAAAAAAAAAAAAAAAAAAAAAAAAAAAAAAAAAAAAAAAAAAAAAAAAAAAAAAAAAGAGAGAGAGGTGTAAATTGATAAAATTTCTCCCAATTTCAGACAACATAGTGATTGGCTATGTTCTATGATTTAAAGATTATCCAAAGACCCATCCTTATGACATCAACAGGCTCTTGTCCATCTATCATTAGAATCAATCAGGGAAAAGCCATCAAGTTTGAATTTAAACCAGGTTATAAAATGGCAATACTGTCATCAGTGATCATATTATGAAATCCTCTGGTCTAAGGCTGTTTCTTTTTCTTTTCACACAATATAGAGGGAAAATATCAAAGAAAAAAATCTTTAACCTAATTCCTTATTATGGTTTAGATCTAAAATGTTCCCCAAAAATCTCTCACGTGTTGTGAAGGCTGTTGGGTCAAAGAAGCTCTACACATTTTGGATCTATCCATATGTAGGTTCAATAGCTCCATGTACAGTTAGAAATCAGAGATTGGCTGGAGATGGGGGTGTGAGGTGAAAAGTGTGTTCTTGTCCCCACCTCCTCCCTTCTCTCTCACCTTCCTGGCTTTCACAGCAGAGTACCTGTCCCTCTGGTATCCTGCTTCTTCTGCTTGGAGCTAGCAGATCATGGACTGAACCCATGAACCAAAACAAACCTCTCTTCCTTTAAATTGCAGATGTGGAGTATTTTATCCCAGGGACAGGAATGAGACTAAGACAAGGCTACTGAGCCACTCTTGAGCATCAGTACTGGAATACTATGCTTAACCAATAAGCTAAATTTGCTGCAAGATGCATGTCAAATTTGTTACATACTAGGCAACCAAGTTTACTCATGGATCCTCCTTCTCAAAAAAAGATGCAAAGTAGCTAATTTGTGTAAATTCTGAAAATCAGTATTGTAAGAAAAGGAATAATAGTTGGCCTAATGGTTTAAATTAAGATTCTATCAGGTCTCTGCTACCTATGTCCTAGTACCAGAAATTCAACAACAACAACAACAACAACAAAAATGCGAAGTTATTTTCAAATTCCAGCTGGCATTTCAAAGCCTTCCCTAGGCAATGCAAAAGGAAACAGAGAGGTTATGACACAAACAGTTCCTCTCTATCTCAGAGACTATAATCTTGGGAAAAGGAAGTCATTAAGATCTCGAATATGTCAAAATACATGTACCAACATGTGACAACTTTAAATGCCATTTACTCCAGATTTCAAATATATTCAATGATAGACATCCTTGTCTAGCCTATATCAATTGTAATTTGCAACACTGCAGTTAAATCCATACAAAATATCATCTCTAAGTTCCACATCTTTCTTTAGGCAGTATTTCAGGACTATTTCAGAAGTATACTCTTATAGAAAAGATAGATTCTAAAAGCAGTTTGAATCAATATTGTGTGTGTGTGTGTGTGTGTGTGTGTGTATGTGTAGAAACCCTTTATATGTTATATGTAGAATAGGTTTGTCTTACTCTAACATACAAGGAATCATTTAAAGAAGTGTTATTTAAATAATTTAATTTGGCTCAACATTGATGAATTTTAAGTTTGCAATAACACTCATGGTGCATGAGAAACTGAGATGCCAGGCATGGTGGTGCATTCCTGTAATCCCAACACTCAGGAGACTGAGGCAGGAGAATTTCTGAGAATTTGAGGCCAGTCTAGGCTGCATAATGAGTTCAAAGCCAGCCTGGACTGCACAGTGATACCCCGTCTCAGAAAACAAAGAAAAAGAAAGAAAGAAAGAAAGAAAGAAAGAAAGAGAAAAAAGAAAGAAAGAAAGAAAGAAAGAAAGAAAGAAAGAAAGAAAGAGGAGATGAGATATATGATTTTATGTTCTTTGCTAAAAGTAATCTTCATTCATTTGAAACTTGGCCCCCTATTGCTTGTATAATTGAGTGCAAATAAACAAGAATGAGAGAAAAGAGGAGAGAATAAAGAAGGGCAAGGAAAGAAGAAAAAATTCCTTTATATTGTTAAATAGAAGATTATTTTGAGCTTCACACTTGGAGCTTTCTCTGTGAAGTTTTAGCATAAACAACTTCACAATCAAATGGTAGGCAGTTTATGAATACACAAGAAAGCTGTGAAAAATTCTCATTATCTAATAGATCCTGCACATACCAGGAATTGCTTCCTATCTAGTAGCTTTTAGCCAGCTATGTAGCATTGAGAAATTCAGAATTTAAATGAATTAATTTATGTTGATGTTTTCTGATTTCACATTCTAAAAGATACATGTATATTATTACCTGTAATCAAAATGCTACAGACCATTTATAAATATGCTCTAATATTCACACTTTCTAGAAATATTTTTATATGTAAAGCATTGTTAAAAGGCACAGTAGGGTCCAAGTTTCTATAATTTCTGTTTGTTGCACACCTACTTCAAAAGTTTATTCTGCCATAGGATTTTAGTGACTCTGTTGATCAGAGAGTGGAACATCTTACATCAAGTGAAAACAGACAGGCAGATAGTCACACATGTCCCTGTTGCAAAATGCAGTTGAGCTTAGAGCTCCATCTGTTCCCAGACTTGAAAAGTCTGGAGTTTTCTCTAAACCACCACAAAAGATTGTGTGTTGTACCAACAGAATGCAGATATTTTATAAGCATTGGGCCAAATAGTCATTTAAAAATAAATTCCCATCGTCATAACTAAGAATATTTAAAACATCCAGTGAGAATGTTTCAATTCTTAAAAAGTACCATTGGCCCTTTACACAGTCATTATTTATCTTCTCAGATGCATCATTCACCTTATAAGAACAGCGTAAAAAGGAAATAGTCAGTTTTTTTTCTTATCTGCAAGGATAGTTTCAAGACTCTGCCCTTGATAAGGGTGGATTTTTCTATAGTTTTCTTGCCAAACTTGTTTCAGTCACTTTCTTGCGATTTTCTGCAAGGAAATACTGCAAAGCAAACATCAGTGATCTAACATCAGACAAGCTTTCCTCCTTGATAATAAATATGTTAGTTTAGAGCAGGCTCACAAAGAATCCAGACAGCTCTGCTCTGGCTCAACTCCAGGAGAGAAGAGGCAGTGTTAACAGAAATCTTCAGCTGTCTTTCAGATGTGTACTTCTATCTACCCCTACTGTCTGCGGCTTGAAAACAGAAGTAGTATCTATTAAAAAAACTGTCTTTCTGGGCAGTGGTGTAAAGAATCTTTGCTAAATACCATGGAGAGTCAACTGAGAACCTCCTGTACTTAGTAGGGATTGATCTTTTGAAATTGTGTGGCATATATCAAGTTAGATACCAGAGAGTTAAAACTTTTAGGCCATTCTTTGTAGGATTAATAATAAAAATTAGAGCACTGTGCATTTGTGTAAGCATTTCAGAATTTGCTTTTGGATCGAATTTACATATTGTCTTTGGAGGATTTGGTGATACCATTAAGGGACTAGGCTTGCAGCTTATTTTGTGTCAGTCACATGTGTTACAACTCAGCTGAAAGCCCAGGTGTGCAGCACCTGGCCAATTTCCCCAAACAAACTGTAAACTCATGAAGAAGGAAATAGTAATGCTTCCACCACAACACCCTAAATAGACCTCTGTGAATAGGAATTCACTTAATGCTTGATAAGAGAGACTATACATCTAACCTTTTGGGAATCACAAACAAGGATAAATTTGAGATATTTGAAGAAATATGGATACAACTTGAAAGCATAATATTAAGAGAAAAAAATATCAGACACATAAGATTAAATACCATATAGTTTCTCTTATATGAGAAGCCCATAAATAAGGTAAAAAGCATGATTACAGATAGTAGAAAAGAAAATGGGGAGCAGGGCAATAGAACAAGAAGTCAACAAGAAGCAAGCCCTCCCTGCGAGTCAGTACCATGTGCGGGCCGCTGGGGGAGAACCAGATGCCAGGCTTTTCCCATGAGTTGGCACCATTCTTGAACCGTGGGGGAAGAGAACAAGAAGTCAACAAAAAGCAAGCCCTCCCTGCTAGTAGGCACCAAGTGTGGACCACTGAGGCGAGAACCAGATGCCAGCTTTGTCCTGTGAGTTGGTGCCATTCTCAGACTGTGGGGGAAAGAACAAGAATTCAACACAAAGGTAAAACCTGTGAGTCAGTGCCATGTGTGGGCTGACTGGGGGAGAGCCAAAAGCCAGCCCCTTCCAGTGCATGGGCTGGGAGACAAGAAGAGCCAATCCCCCATCCCCACCCCGTAAGTGATCAGCTGATCCAGAGAAACACAGGCTGTGATGATAGCTATTGAGGTAAAATATAATTTAATGCTTGTAGGGTTTAGTGTTTCACTGACTTTGCAGGTCTAAAGCCAGTAGTCTGACCATCTATTCAGAGGATAACAATACACAATGTAACCCCTATGGGGGATATCCTGGAGGTGGTATGCATTATTAATTACCTATTAACTTGTTTTGACGTCTTGTATCATTTTTATTATTTTGTTGGGTTGAGTTTTATACTGTTTTGTCTTGTTTGAATTTATTACATATGTTTGGCTATTTCAAAGATAACAAGATATATTATGGTAGCCAATTTGGATCTACTATTATCTTGTTTTGAAGTCCTTCATTGTGTTCATTGTTTTACTTTTATTGGTTCTATTATGTTTTGTTTTGTTTGATTTTCACTATGTCTGAAGGCATGAACAGCTATTTCGAAGACAACAAGAAGCATTATGGTAACCATTGTAGATTTCCTATTATCTTGTTTTGAAGTCCCATGTCACTTACACTGTTTTGTTTTGATTAGCTTTATTCTGTTTTATTTTGCTTGGTTTTATTCTCTTTCTTAAAAAAATGAAAGGAAACAGAGAGATATATCTGTGCAAATAGAAAGGTATCTGAGAGATGATAGGTGGGGTGGAGGAGAAGGAGAGGTAAAAATAATTAAGATATGTCATGTAAAATACCCCCAATAAATATGATCACTATGTATCACAAACATGATCTGAAAAATTGATATTGAGGGAAGGGATGCATAGATGGAGCAAGGGAGGAGGGAGAGAAGTGTACTGGGAATAAAAATAATCAATATATGTTAAGTACTTACTCCCTAACAGGAATGTGAACATTATGTACTCCAACATGTACTAATAAATAAAAAAAAAAGTAGGAGATACCCAACAATTCTGCTTGTACAGTTCTTGAAGTTTGACTTGAAAATCACAGAGGTTTGAAAAGGATCAGGCTAAAAGAGAGAAAAACAAACCTGTGGTGCTAAAAGTATAGCATCCGAGTGGATCAGAAATCCCTAAGTCATCAGGAGACCAGATGCAGACATGTTGGGAACTACAGAGGGTTTGTCAAGAGCAAGACAATAGACTCCAAAAAGCAGGGGGCCCAAGCAAGGAAATGGCCATTGTGGAAGAAGATCTAAGGGGAACAAAATAACACAGACATTTAGAAATCATAAAATAAGTGGAAGGGAGCAGGGTAATTTGGATCAGCACTGGGTTGGCAGTGAAAACAGAGCAAGGGAGAAGGTTAAGATCCAAGTTGGAAAGGAGAAAAGGAGTGTGAAGCATGAATGACAGTTACACCTAGATGTCCAGAAGTGCAGTGCTGAAGCATTCCTCACCACCCAAGATGGCTGCATGCATAGACTGAGAATCTGTCGTAGACTGAGTAAATGGAAGCAGGAGTCTGGAGACTGAAGGGAAACAACAAGACTTTTAAAGTAAAATACAAGTTGCCCTGTATTTGATGTGGGTACCTCCAGCAATTTTACTGAGTTCTGCTTCAGAGCTCCAAATGTAGGAACAGAAACTCTAATGATAAATCATACATTGCTAACTATGTATTACCTAGGTGAGTCGAAAGTTGTTAGAGTTGGGGAATGTAGGTATAGACAATGGAGAGGAGAGTAGACAAAGAAATCGCTCAGGAAACCTGAGTTTAACTTTCTAAGCAGAAGAGGTCAGACTCTGAAAGATAAGTATTGCATATTATCTATCATATGCAAAATTTTTAAAAGATGAAATTAAATTAGAAGAGAGATTATTAGAGAAGATGAGAAGTATCAAGGGGGGAATGACAAAAAGACAGGAATGGTAATAAATGGCAGATATGATCAAGGTACTTTATATGCATATATTCAAAATGCCACAATGAAATCCATTCTAGTTTACTGATTTAATTTTTATTTTTATTAGTGTATGTTTGCAGCACATGATGATTAAATTCACTGTGGGGAGTTGATCCATGTCCATTATACATCTTAATTCTTTTTTTTTAAATCATCTTTCCTTCTGCTCTCCATTACTTGGTCCATTCCTTTTTTTTTAATATAACTTCTTAAGTGTTTTTTCACTTTTATTGGTACATGTTTGCAGTACATAATGATTACATTTACTATGAAGAACTGGTATATGTAGATATCACCCCTCAATTCTCATCTTTTTCCCACTCCCTCCACTTCCCCGTTTTATATTTTCAGCATCAGATTCATTTATTTAGCATATAAAACCTTATGTAATTAATTATCATATATACAGATTGAAAACCAGACTAATAGGCCAAAGAACATACAAAACATAAGGCAATGGTACTAAATCAAAGCATACTTTGGATACATTGCCCACATTGGATTACAATACTTTTCTCTCTCTCTTTTCTTCTGTGTATTTCATCTTTGCTAATAAAAATAGAAAGGTAAATAGTAGCATTAAAAGAGGAAATCAAAATACAAAGCAATAGTCATATCTCAGGTACAATAGACGTGTCCATGTCACAAAACAAACATATGCAGCACCTAGCATAGCAGTGAGGCATGAACGTTAACATTCATGGAAGCACTTTTTAAGGAAAGTATCTCCCTGTGGACAGGTGCAGGGCTTTGATGATTAGATGTTTGGGTCAGCATTTTAGTGTTGTCATTAGTTGTATGACTTTCTCTAAGTTAGTAAATCTTGCTTTATTTCATTTTTCTCCTTTGAAAAGTATTAATGAAAATCGAAATACAGCCATCTCACAGGACAGCTAGGAGTTATGAAAAAGTATTTCCAGAGCACTTAGATCCATATGGATGACTCTTAGGAATACTTGTGTAAGTGTAAATGCAAATGAGCTGGGTACTTTATAAACATTACCTAATCTTATCAATTGGCATGCAAAATGGTATTATTCCTACATTATAGTTTATAGATGAGGAATTTGGGCTCAGATTCTAGCAGTAACTTTTTAAGGCTCATGGAACTGGCAGTTGGCAGGGCTAACCAGGAGCTCAATTTCCCTGTTATATCACCTCAGCACCACTTCCAGGGCTTGTCTCTTTCCAAGTCTGCCTGCAAAAATTCTCCACACTGGAAGTTCTATTCCAGAAGTCTCTTTCTGAATACATCTTACTTTTAGAAAAAGACTTTTAGTCCTTCACTAAGGCTGTGAGACATTGTTCAATCACAACCATCCATGTTGGGAATTAGGATATGGGAAGGGAAATAGCTTTTTTCCATGAATATGAAAATAAAGTCTAAGTTACATCTACATATTTACAATGGGCATTAAGAGGAAATGTGAGTTTCTGTCAGAGAGGGAATGGATTCTGGATAAGTCTGTGGAACCCACCATCTTAACTATTATGAAATAACTTATACTGTCAGCACATTTATATTTCTGGTGTAGATGTAAACAGCAACTCCCAGTCACGAATTAGAAAAAAAGTATGAGGTGGGGAGGGAGAGAAAATATCATGGAAATAGTTTTTTTTTTCCAATAATGATGAGAAGCTACAATTTACATTTGTTTTTGTAAGGAAATCAACAACTCATAGCCAGTAATATCACATCTGGAAATTCCAAATTTTGGCATGCAAGCAGTATGGAGACGGCCTATGGAAAAACCTCATGCCAGAGAGAACTGTGGATTCTCAGCCATTCATGCCGAGCTTGGAATGTTGTGTCCCATTAAAGTTTCCAAAGTCTTTTCCCGAAGAAACTTTGCAGGCACTCTGGGCAGGTTTTGCACAAAGCTTTGAGACTCAGAAAGAAATTCAGAAAGGGAAATTTCTACAGAGGGAAGTCAGAATGTAGGATGAGAGATAAAATACTAAGGAGATTGTTTAAAGTTGATGGGGTGAGCATGAAAAGGCTACTTAAAAGCAGGAAGGAAAAAGAATAAGGGAAACAGGGAAGCAAGAGAGGCAGATGGAAAATTTAAACACACAGCCAAGAGACTGGAAAGCAAAGGAGGAAAATTATAAACTATGGAATTATTTTTCATGCAGTGGAGTACTTAGTGAATGTGTACAATACTACTTTTTCAGAAGAAATTCTACATACCTTCTCCTACTGTAAGTTGGAGAAAGAATGGGAGGGAAAGGGAGAAGGGGAAACAAGTAAGATGAGTCATTTATTAGGGCAGCGTGCCCCCTCTACCTGTGTTGTTTAGGAGTTACTCTCATCTACACAGTAGATGGGAAGTAAAGAAAAACAAGAGACTTGTACTCAAAGCTCAAAACAGTCCACAGTACCTCAAATGTCTGTCGTGGGTATCTGTTCATTCCTCAGTTTCTGAGGCAGGATGTAACTGTACATTGCAAAACAGGTAGAGTGGAGTTAAAGGAAACACAAATCTTTTTCCTTTCTTTGTTTCAAGTACCATTTGGTTTCCACCTTTCCCATAACTCACAAAGGCAGAGGAATGTACTAACAGCACCAGATGTCCGGGGCACTGCTTCGCCAAGGGCCCAATGTCTCTGTCCCTTTACTTCTTCAGCTTCATTCCAAGAATGCACATGAACAAGGCTCCTACTCACACTTGACACTAAAAGAAAAAGGAAATAGTCTCACCTATCAACTGGCAGTGATTCACCTTACCCCTCCGATCAAGAACACCTCAAGTGCATTTAATGATGACATTGCGGTTTCCAAAGAAGGTTTCTGGTTGCCGTATGGCTAAAGAGCTGTTCTGCTCCTGTCCCCTCCCTCTGGCTTCACAGCCTGCCTATTTGTGACATTAGCAACTGCTGAGATGAAAAAAGTGAAGAAATCAGTCTGGAGGGAGTAGACCTGGTATGGCAGTTATTTGTGTCACCTTTATTCTCAGTGAGAAGACTACAGAAGAAAATACAAGTGATTTATTGTCACGAAGCTAGACAATCCTGACTTTCATAAAAAAAAGTGCCCAAAAAATCTGTTTCCCTCCTTTTAGAAGATTCTACTTTGACAGAATGGAGAGATTCCACCAGATTTCTCACATGCTGGCTTTATATAAATTTATTTCAGTATTTCTGGCATGAGAGACTTTGTACTGAAACTTCTATTGCCAAAAAGTTAACAAATTTAGACCCTAACGTCCAAAGGGTACTGCACTGACCTCCAGGATGTTCTAGTTTGTTAGCTCTGAAACTCTGTCAAGTAGCATGAAATTTAATTTTTATTCACATCATGGGAAACAGAAACAATGAAGATCCTACTATGACCTCACTTTCCATGAAAAATAAACTACTGAACCAAGTATATGTATTTGACAGCTCTACTTTAGTCAAACCACTAATCAAACTAACTGAAGCTGCAAAAAAATTTTTTTGTCTAAATCCAAAAAGATATCAAACTTCAGAAATAATTCAAGCCAGAGTATCAGGGGTTGCCAGGAGTTGATTTGCATCTTTCCGTCTTTCTACTCAGCCTGTCACAGCCCATAACACCCCCTCCAGATTGGTTTCTCTATTATGCAACTTCATGATGATAAGATAGTGACCAGTGGCTTTAGGCATTTATTCCTGTAAATTTAAGTGCACTGAGGGAAAAAAAAAGTGTACTCTTAATAAAAGTCCCAGAAAAGCCTAGGTATACTAGTCACATACCCACTGCTGGGACAAAAGCATCAGACCAGCGGTTTAAAGGATAAAAGTTTCAATTTGACTGATGGTTTAAGAGAACTGGGTTCATGGTTGGCTAGCTTGAAGGCAGAAATGGCACAATGGAAGGGCCTAGCAGAAGAAATCATACACTGCAGGGTGACCCCAAAGCAGAGAGAGAAGGGATGAGCTGAGGACAAGAATACATTCTTCTATGTCACACCCCCAGTGACTCATCCCTTCCAG